>MIQA02023276.1:0-30970 GCA_001887855.2 Sclerospora graminicola
GAATGAAATATAACTTCCAATTTGATCATAAATTCGGTTTAAAGAAACCACTAAGTTTTGAATTATGAGGTCTATTGGCTAGTATAAGCTTTTGAGCTCGTATAACTAATACTGGTTCTGCACAATATTGAGGTGAGGCTAGTAAAGCATTATGCTGCGGCTTCGTACGATGGGTGCTGGAATAATGTCGAAAAATCACTGCAAGCAAAGCTGTAGTCTCATTCCGTCGTCTCATAATGTAGCCCGACCGCTCTCAAAGGCTACTCCTTGTAATTGCGTTTTACACTGATTCCAAATAAAATCAGTATGCTCCTGCTGACTTATCCGTAATCCTTCGAAGACAATCTGATTTCTAACCTGCCACAGCCAAACTTGAGCTATTCTTGTGATGCTCCCCAAATCCTGTCCATTTGATCGTGATAATCATGCGGCTGTAAGCTAAATTTGCCATGCATCGGCTTTTGAATCTGCACTGAGATATCAGGAGGTTTTCTTGTGGTTATAGCGGTCATATAGCCTTCTAAATTCACTTCATCTATTGACTCCCAGGCCTCTTAAAAGTAGGTACCAGTGTGTCGAGAAAAAGTAAGGAATGCCTAATCCAAATATTTCAGAATGCCTATTTTGACAAAAAAATTGGACTATTTTTACCCAAAAACGCACACGAGTGGAGGCACAAAAAGTTTACTAGTACAGCTTAGCTACAACAAAGTGTCTTTGTAGCGAGCGGAGCTAACCTGTCCAGAGCTAAAATGAAATTATCCGTGCAGAAAACATCACAACAGAAGCGAGGGGTAATTCGTACCCTGCCGCTTGGGCTGTATCAGCACCGAGGGCCGCATTCCAGCGATCACATCGTGCACATATATGACGACCATCTAAGTTGTCAAGCCCAAGTGGGTCAATGTGCTTGTGGGATTGCTGCTTTATGTGTCACGATAGTATTTAGTTTGCATAGTCGGCAGGCTAAAATCGTTGTATCATTAGAAAAACACCCGTATTCTTTCTAATATATATTTTTCATGCAGTTCACTGATCTTCACTCCATATTACTCCCATCCTCCACCACAATCTAACGTCATCGTGAATCACTGCCACAAACTCGGACGCATCTTTAAACCCGATGGTAGCACAAAATTTGCTGGTCGATGCACCTATCTGACGCATGGGTAGCCTCCCGATGGATAAAGTGCTGCTGCATTGAACACGTCGTTTGCATCAGAATCCGGTAATGAGAACATAACTGACAGCACAAGCATCAACACGAGCTTCAGCATGCATATCTGCATGGGCATCTCTACTGAGTGTCGATCAAAAGATGAAAAAAAACATGCCGTCCTTCGCGGTTCCAACATGGTACTTACTTGGTCGGTTTATCTTGAAATTTGTATGCTGCAAGAGTACCTAATTTGCTTTTTGCCAGATCCCCATACAATTTTGGACGCCTGCCTAATATGGGTTTGCCAGAATACCTATTTTCCATTAAATTAGGTAGATAGGTAGGTAGTTCTACCTACTTTTAAGAGGCCTGACGATGGGTTTTTACATCTAGGTGGCTAGAAACATATGGTCCGTAGATCAGGGTGGCCACTAGTGTACGAAAGTGGCCAGACAAAATACCTAATTACCGGTATGGGGGTGTGGGGTTTGATTCGGGAATGAATGTGTGAATTTAATAACCGAGTGATCATTTTTCAGTGCTGGAATAGATGAGGAGAAATTTATTTTTCAGGGTGCCGTGGTGTGCTTCAGAAATATTGTGAGCATCGATTTGTTCAGAGACAAAAGCGACGCCCGAGCTCGTTTCTGGTAGGCAAAATTAATTTAGATTGTGCTTAAAGGAAATGCTGTAAACAACGTGTGATTTTGTGGCGTATAGGAAGCGACTAGTGACATTTTACATGAAGCACAACCCGGAGAGCTCGACGAGGAGTTGCTCTTCCAGCGTCTGCATCGAAAATACAATGCTTCGGCTCCTGGATATTCTGTGATGAAGAAAATTGCTGAAAATGAGTTCCTTTACGAAGAGATGAAAGAGTAGAATCCGACGAGGAGTCCACGGTTTTGGTGGTTGAGAAGGACCATTTTGAGAAAGACGCACAGCAAAATCCTCACAGTAAAAGTTAAAATGAGTATGGATATTGCCGTGTCAAAGACTCGTCAACCGGAATTTAGCAAATACGACGAGATTGACGGCAATACGCCTCCTGTATCGCCTCGTTCTGCTGAAAGATTAGCACACAAGCACCGCCTGTCATCTACGCTCATAAATGATGCAGTCTCACAAGCACATCAGGCCCAAAACGAACGCGTCGCATTGCTAGGGTTGCTTGAAGGCGTGGAGATGGATACGCTGGGCACGGGAGATGTTATTCGGACCCCCCCCTTAGGATATTCGGACCCCCCTTGTACCGTAAGACAGGTACAATGTACCGTCCAGACCAGGTGTGCATTGTAAGAAGTCGGAATAAGTAATTACAAAACACAAATGATTGGAGACGTAAAAAGTGAATTGCAATCACCGAACTGCAAAAGCGCACTACCGGTAGTAATGAGCTCGAACAAGAGAAATTTGCTAATTGCAGAAATGGCTGCGCCCGATATAAAACCGCTCATACGCTCCGACTCAATGACCTTATCGAACGGAAAGAGATACGTGACGGTGTCGACGTCAGCGCGATCGGTGACGGTTTGCAGATCGTAGTGCGATTGCTTGAATGCGCGTATCATGAGCGATTGCGCAGGCGCAGGAATCTCCTGTGTAAACCAATCGGCACTGGGGCGTTCACGCGCATCACATTGTGGATCTCGTCTTCGTCTGGAGGGAGTACATGCAAAACGAGTATGGCTTGATGTAGTAATTCGTGCTTTGTTGTTTGCTGCCATTATTGTGGTGGTCGGGGTTTGTGTGGCTGACAACTCTATCAAAAGTACAAAACTTATACAGTCGCACCACTAAGAAAAATACGCATCATTCCCAGTCACAACATAATAAAAAGAAGAAAACAGAATAGGAGATACACATACCTTTGATATTGGCTGTACTGAGGGCGGAGGGGGATGGCGCGGTTGACTGTCGGCAACTTCTTCATAGATCCTCTTACATGTATTTAGGTACGGTAATAGTATCAATAAATGCCATCGCACCGTGAGACTTATCCTAGGTACGAGGTCGTGGCTTTATTCATTGAGGTACATTGTACCTGTCTTATGGTACAGGGGGGGGGTCCGAATATCCTGTAGGGGGGGTCCGAATAACATCTCCCGCTGGGCACTAATTGAGCGATACTGACAGTGCTACATATTACGCAACAGCAGAATGAAATTTGGTAAGAAGGGTATGACACAAATGAAAGAGCAACAATATTGTTTAGTTAGAGCACCTATGAATGATAAGTGAAACGTATTTTATTTGTATTTTCTTACATTTCATGCACAGATGTAGCAAATGCGCTGTCGCGTGGAAACTAAATCACTCGGTTATCAAATTCACACATTAATTCCGCCACACCACCATACTGGTAATTAGGTATTTTGTCTGGCCACTTTCGTACACCTGTGGCCACCCTGATCTATGGACCATATGTTTCTGGTCACCTGGATGTAAAAACCCGCCTGACGATACCGTAATTCTTACTTACAAATGTTAAGTATGTGATTGCCGACGTTCAGTCATTAGCGACAGATGCCAGGAGCCAATGGCTGAGCAGACAAGATCGTACAGTTGCAATTTATGAAGTTCAGATCAGTGCAGAAAACACCCTTCTAAAATCATAAAAAAAGCCGTCAAAATGACCATGGGTACAAGCTCGGAGAAGCTGTCAACACCAACGGATTTCAAAAAGTTAATATTGTAGCATATATGCCAGCAGATTCCCCACTACCGTTTGATGATATTGATTGATAGCGTTGTTGACGATCTTTCGTGAGTCAAGCTTTGCGGAGTTCCAGACAGCTAGCCAGATGCAGAGATTTCACCTCATAATCTGTTTGAGCAACTGGCAGCCATTTATCCATACTGAAACTCTTATATTAAGGCGAACGTTCCATAACACATTGTCTCGTTTGTAGCAGCCTGCCGATAGTACATCGATATGACACGTTTTTGTAGGCAGGTATTGTTTTTGTTTTGTAGAAGGGATCACACCAAATCGTGAAGATAGTAACATAAATGCGGTAGCCGTTTGGCAGTGTTTGTACGTAGGTACATTGTACCAGTCAGTAAGTGAGTGACCTCAAAGATTACGTGCCCGCGCTTTCAAGTGCTGGACGTGGGAAGAATTTTCAGGACGCTAAAGCGCTGACTTTGAATGTCAAATGAGAATAAACTGTTCACGGTGAGGGCAAAACGTGCGAAGAAATGATTCAAAACGGTATGCATGAGGAAACTTTTGCACACTTGTTCTTCCTCCAAAACATAGGAGTGAAGGAACACAAGTAGTTCTTCCCACAATTAAGCGAGATTCAAGAGAAGTTTCAGCTGCGGCGCTTAATGAGCAATGCTCCTCGTGGATAGTCTGTTAAACTAACTTCAAGCTTGAGAGCTTAAGGCGATTGTTTCTGATTTTTTAAGACGACAGGAAGTGAGACGAACGATGCATATGCCGAAGTAACTTTTATCCTGTCTTCTACTTCTACATATTGTTGGCACAGTGTACCATAGACTGTCCCTGTGCGATCTCGTTTACGTACACCAGAATTTTTCAATTTGAACTTACCGTGATCGCCCACCTGCTCCTTAGCAACTCCCTAACGATTGGTAGCCGGCAACTGACTCTCCCAGAGATCACCAATTTGGAACGTTATTTCTTACTGTTAGGATAGAAATCTGTACCACACTCTATACATTAGTGATTGTAATGTTAATGATGCCGATATTTAAATTTTGTATAAAAGCGTACTAACGCTTGGATTCACTAGGATGTCTCAGCATTGCAAGCATATTTTATCACTTTAACTTCTTGACGCAGTCTCCTCGAGCAGATAATTTGTGGGCCATGCAATCACTTTCCACCCAAAGCACTTAAATATCCTTTGGAGGGACATTGGGAATTCATAACGAAACGTACTACTGTAGTTCTACCAAATAGTGAATCAGTGCTCATCAAAAGCCGGCAAGGGCTAGAAGGAATATATGTATTCACTTGCAGTGCTTTGCTCCGAGAACTTCCCAATTACGCGTACCGGTAAATGTTCCCGATGTCATAACATCCTGCTATCTAATATGGTAGTTTCTGATAAAAACTTACTACATGTAATCCATTCTATGACGGAATGATTTATCAACAGGTAAAGACTTTAAACGGGTCACAGCTCCGCATAGTTAAGCTTTATTGAAATAGACTACATGCCACTGCGCCACGCTTTGGTATGAAGATTCTTTGTCATTCACAGATTGTAAAATGTTAGTACTGTACTGTACTAACATTTTACAATCACTCCATCGTTTTACAACGTGCATTCAGTGGCTCCTTTATGGTCTCCATATCTCGTAAACATGTAGATACCGGTAGCCCAGCTGGTGGACAAGAACGTGTCTGCCTATCTGTATCCCAAACTTTATGGACAATAAGTATAATGAGACGCATTCAACCAAAACTGTACGACAAACTGTATAGTGAATGGGTACAGGGTATGGCATCTGTTAATTTTCATCGTCTGATCGTGATGTGCATGCACTGAGCACTGCTTTAAATCCTTCAATCCTCATTCTTCAATTTTCTGCCATCATCTTTGTTGCCCACAACGACAGCATCTTCACGCAAATAGCAACATGAAGGTGCTTCTTCTTGGCTTGCCGCTATTACTCGCCCATACGAACGTGACAATTGCAAAGTCGACACTCAATGACATTGCACGCGGCCAGAACGTGTCGGAATCACTGGTTTTGTCTCCAAACATAGAATCAACGGCTCGGATTCTAAAGCAAGACACCACCTCGCGGACAAGTAACCAGGCCGAGAACGCCGAAGAGAGGAGTCCTGTTACCAGCATAAAAAAACTCACTTCCAAGGTAGCCCATCGCGTAAAAATTGAGACAGACAGAACTCAACTGTTTCTTGGAACAACTCCAGATGAGTTGTTTATGAAGCTAAGTAAAACCGACAAAGAAAAGCTTTTCAAAAGCCCGTCTTTTAGAGCGTGGTTCCAAGCCGTTCAGAAGAAATACGGGCAAGCTGCGGGCGACCACATCATTGAGGTCTGGCTCAGACAAATCGTCGAAGGTGAAAATCCTCAAATGGTGGTTCGATTGGCCCTGAAGTTGTATGGAGCGAAGAACGTGACCCCTCCAAATCAGATGGCCAATGAAGCTTATGATTACCTTCTATCGTATTTGGTGAAAACAGGAAAAGATCCAGAACAATTTTTCATAGACATAGGTGCGGGCGAGCACTATAATTTCCAGGGACCCAGAATGATCATCTGGGACGATTTTGCTAGAAAGGCTAAGTTGGACGAAACGTATATAAGGGGGAAGTTGGATCCAGTTTCATTAGAGTACCAAAACTTTCAGAATAAAATCACGCCCGTCGGAGGTAACATGTAAGTCGAATCAATAAAGTCCTCCTGACGTGTGTCCCATTTTTATGACTCTAGTTGAATAAATGTGTGTTTCCTTTCTTCAACTTTATATTTTCTCTTCAGCACATTTTCATTTCGCTTACCCCTTTCAAATTGGCATACAAAGGCCGTGTGCATCTGTGGCGGCGTCGTGGCGTCAGACTCTTGCTGAAATCGGCAAACAATCAGTTTTGTCGTTGGGGAAACAAGAGTTATAACAGAAGATCCGACAGATTCGACTACGATAGGTAGCCCTGGCCTAACATCACATCCACATCCAATAAAAAAAGGTTGTCGACACGTTCTGTAATTGTGAAATTGTGTAATCGATGCCCGAAGGTCGGGCGGACCGCATTGGATGCGAATACTTACTACTGCGAATGTTCCCACTACTCTTAGCTCGTCGCGTGCGTTGGAAGAAGGTCTTGGACGAGATGAACATCATGCTCTGTTGGTGGTGATTCCGAAGCAAGAGTAAACGGCTGCGTCTCGTCAGATGTTCACATCGTATCGACTATATGATGAAGCACTCAATGTGCTCATCCCTCATTTGACCAGGGATTTTTGGTAGAGAAACTCCACAGCGCGGTCCGTTTCCCTAGTTTTTTTCAAAAAACGCACACAAGGTGAAAGTTGTCAAGCCAATGAGGGTCAATATGCTCGTGGGATCGCTGCTTTATGGGCCACGTTTAGTATGTGGATAATAACTAAGTCGATAGGCTAAAGTTGTTGTAGCATTAGAAAAAAACGTACCTATTCCTTCAAATGGTTTCTTCCATGTAGTTCACGAATCTTCTTCACACCACAACGTACGCGTCATCTTGAATCACTGCCACAAACTCGGACGCATCTTTCAACCCGATTGTAGCACGAAACTTGCTGGGCGATGCACGACGAATTTGACGCACGGGTAGTAGGCCTACAGAATGCATTGAACACGTCGTTTCCCTCCATCAGAATCCGGTAAGGAGAACAGAACTGACAACACAAGCATGAACACGAGCTTCAGCATTCATATCTGCACGGGCATCGCTACTGCGTGCCGATCAAAAGATGAAAATCACCTCGCTCGTCCTTCTTGGGCGTCGCGGTCACAACCTTGGTTAGTTTATCTTGAAAGTTATATGCTGCAAGATCTACCTAATTTTCGTGGATTGCCGCATGAATGTGCCTGCTACGTTAAGCATTCACCTGGAAAGGTCGACCGTGAAGGAAGTAATGGAGTTCAACGTCCATAGTTTTACGTTGCTTGGGGGACGGAAATACCCGATCGGACTTAATCGAATCAAATCGAACTTAATGAATAACATCAATCTGCCCGCTGTATAACGAAGGTCGGCAGAGCATACCTCCCTTCGCTCCTGGGCTTTGGAATGTCTTTGCGAGCTAATGTGGCCTCTGCTCAGGCGTTTGACCTGTTAAAATGCAGCGACTGGAGTGCAGTAGCGCCTTGGACCAAAAAGGTAAAAATAGTAGTATCAAATTACATATTTTAGGTAAGCACTATTTTAGTCCTAATTAAAAAAGGGAGACATTATTCCCACCGGAGTTTTTATTATCCCCACCGGAGTTTATATTATCCTCGGGATAATATAGATTACAAATAGTGTGGACCACAATTTAATATTTGTGTCTCCTCTGTGAATCCTTCTATGCGGTGATGCAAAACATAAGGCTGCTTTTTAGACCCCCCCTGCATTGATTGACTCTCATATGATACATGCTCGTCAAATTTCTGTCTTTGTTTAACGGCTCCGTTTCCCACCCTTTCAGAATTCGTCGTTACCTACTGATGAGAAGATGGTAGATACATTCTTCTTTAAAGGCTTCACGATGGTAATAATAATAAAAACTCCGGTGGGAATAATTAAAAACTCCGGTGGGGATAATAAAACCTCCGGTGGGAATAATGTGTCCCTTAAAAAAAATTACCTTAATGGGCCGTTAATGGTGCCGCTCGGACTTAGTAGGAAATGTATGATACAATCAAACTCGTACTTAGAGAACACTAACATACCCTATCGAGTACAAATTTACTACGTGTCAGCATTAACGTTGTGCCTTCATTTCCTGCTGTACGCTTAAATGGTATGAGCGAACAAGTCATCAATTCTACGTCCTAATATAGCATGAAATTATTAGTAGTAGTAGTAAAATGTAGTCTAATTAGTCTTTACCATTAGCTACTTCGAACATATAAAGACTAGAATGTAATCTAGGCTCATTTAACATGTAAGTCGGGTCCTTGCTCGGCAAACCTTGTTTTCTTGGTCTTATCGTCTGAAGTCGTGATCCGGTGCTGGGTCATGGTTGTTAATGCACTTTAAACTGCTTAACAGTCGAATCCCGTCTTCTTTCACAACATCGCCTTGAAAAACAACTTGGTCCCGGAGTAGCCATCGCCACGCCGATACAAGCCCGCACAATCCTCTCCAGAGTCGTTCTTTCTGTAGATCATCAAATTTATACAAAAGCACTCCTGAGTGAGGTGGACCCTGTTGTAATACCGCGTGATTCCACTGAAAAAACACAAACTTACGTAATGTTCCACAGGAAACGTAACGAAAAGGAATGGACCTGTCAGAATCCACACTCCAGTCTCCAGACACGAAAATAGGTAATCCACGAGAAAACGTAAATACTCCACGTAACACGTAAACCTGTGAGTGCTTACTTGTTGTCTTGTGTTACTTGTTTCTCTTAGGGGAGCAGTGCGGGTCGTCTGTCAGTACGACGGCGCTGACTCCTATCCAAATATTTTTAGCGTAAAAGTAAAAGTGATATATATTATATGGTATTAAAAGTTGTCACATCGAAAATACTTTTAACCTATATTAAAATATGCTAATATGCATCATGGTGGTTTCGTACAATTTTAATCCATCCCCGTAGTTCATCGAAAGGGTATAAAATTCAACAGCCCCGTGGGCATATCCTCACCCCCTTGCATCCATCCTTCGTTAGCCCACGGCGACTTGCGCAATTAATACGCGGTATGGAAGTCCCACTGGCACTTCCACACTTCGTAACATTCCTCCTGACTTTCCGTCTTCGTTAGCAACGTAAAATTGCACGCTAAAATCTGAGTGTAGTGTCCCCTCAGGCTTGTCCCTACACCCGAACATTCCTCGCTGGTCATCAACAGTTTGCCTTGGTTTTCCCAGGTGTAAAGGTCATCCAGGCCCATTCACACCCCCAAAGGTTCCTCCCTTGGTAGAAAAGGTTAATAATGGTAATCCTGGGTGAGGTGGCTCCACAGGTAGTCGTGGCCGCCACCACCTCACCTTAGTCGTGGGAGCTGGCTCGATGTGAGACCAGCCCCGTTTATCTTGAGCAGAGTTCACCGCCGCACGTATCGCTGCTGACGGTGAACACCCATACATTCCTCTCTGGTCAGCAAAAGTTTGCCTAGGGTCGCCCAGGTGTAAAGGCCATCCATGCCCATACACACCCCCAATGTTTCTTCCCTTGGTAGCAACAGCTAGTAAAGGTAATCCTGGGTGAGGTGGCCCCACAGGTAGTCGTGGTCGTGGCCGCCACCACCTCACCTTAGTCGTGGGAACTGGCTCGATGTGAGACCAGCCCCGTTTATCCTGAACAGAGATCACCGCCGCACTTATCGCTGCAGACGGTGAACTCAGTAGCCCGCGTTGGCTTGACGTTCTCCCGTCCGGAGGGGGAGGGCCTGGCCCCGTACCCAGGCTGTTCGTCTTCTTGATTCCGTAGCTTCTTACCTCTTGCCAGATCCTCTCCATCCTTGTTGGGTGAGGTCTTGGCTGCAAATTCGAAACTAGCATGAAATTGTATCTACATGAGTTTGGCCTTGTCGTTTTTTACATCTTCTTGAAGAGGCGAAAACCAAATAAAATCATTATATCCGGCAAGTCACTAGCTTCGGTAGAGCGCGTGATGCTGCTTCTCGATAAACTTGTAGCGCTTGAATTGTCTGGCGTAAATGCTTTACCTCGGTCGCGACGATGATAAACACCTGAAGCTGATGCTACGGCAATGGAAAATGGTAAAGCTTCTAACAATGAAGAATTAGATGGTAATTCACTGACAGGTCTCTTAAGAAATGTAACTTGTATGGATCGCTTGCTGATACACGATGGGGTCGCAATAGATCTTCGTTGCAATCTTGAGCTCGATGTAGCATCTTCGACTGGTTAAATACGTCAGTGTTTCACCTAGTTCTTGGGTGTTATCACTTGCTGGCCTTCATGGTTAAGGTGAATGATATGCTCCACCGTTTTCATTTTTTCGCAACGCCTGTGGGAAATTTTCAGTTTTCAAACCTGTGAGTCTGGCTAATGCACTCTTCGTGTTAGAATTGGGTATTTGAAACAGCTGACCAAAACAAACTGTCCGCAATCTGCTTATCTAAAGACATCAAGAGACCGAGGGTACTATTGTTTTAGTCTACGAGCGGCCCCATTAGGTTTGAATCCATCATTTTTCGGCCCCATTAAGTAAATCTCTCATAGGTAAACACTAAGGGCACCGCATAAAATTGATTTGGGCACCCAATCGGACAAATCTTATTGAATAATGTACGGAGCGTGAACTCGTAATTGACCCGGGCTCCATCCGAAAACACCAGACTTTTCATATCAACATCCCCCACCTGTAGAGATTTCGGATAAAATTGATGGAACATCAGAAGATGCCACTTTGGGAAAGCTTGGCGACACAGAAATAAACTCAAAGATGCGTAAGCCGTATTTAAGAACGGAGTTGGAGGATGTCCGTCTAATTGCTGTGTTGGTCCATCCAACGCCTAAAGATCCCATTAACTTTTATTAGACTTAAGCGGGTTACAGACTCATGGCCGCTTCAGTCAAGCTCGCGAATTTTATCTCTTGAAGCCTCTGGTTTCACAGTGGACTCAATGGGCGAATTCGTAGCCTGCGGTATGTTCACCTGTCTGATATCCTGGACTCACCGCGTGTTCCAAATACTATTTGATGCACCATGTTCGGTTGACAGTTGTTCTAGGATATAGTTCAATCGATCACCGCACCGCCAAAATGTTCACAGGTACTTTTATCGAAAATGGACGGCGATTTTCTGGTGACCGCTGCTTACGCGGAGGAGTTCCTGGCTTAGCATTGGAATGCGCCACCGGGCACAGGGTCACTTGAAGAATGAAACAAACGGCCCGGCTAATGTGCCTAGCCCCGCAGGGCTAGGATCAGGGTGTAATGAGTTGAATGACATCGAGCAGTAATTGTTCGAACCGCTTCCGAAGCTCGAGTAATGTCGATCACTACTGCAGCGAGGCAGCTCATACCAAGTTTGCCGTCGAACGTTGTGGTAGATGCTTTGTAAGTATGAAAACCTGCGCAGGTCTTGGCACTAGAGTGTTGCAGAAGTCGATGTTTTGCATCGAGTGCTTGCTGGAGGCCAAGTCACTTCCTGCAGGTAACGTGATTATAGACATGCCAAGTGGTAGCTATGAATGCATAGAAGACCTTAGATAGATGAGTATATGTAGTAACATGAGATGGATAAAAGGTTAAACAAATTTCATTTGGGTAAGCACTGCGGTTGTGTCGGAGTTTGATTACCCTATATATTCTACTAAGTACGACTGGTTGCCCAAAACAACTTTATGCGGTGCTTCCCTGAAATATAGTGGAAATATATCTAACTAAGAAACGTAATGACGAAGACCAAGACGAAAGTTCAACAGGTTATGATTCCAAGTTGGTTAGTTGGCGTGAGTGAAAAAAAAAAGCGACGACTGTTCCGGAGAATGTGGAGTCAGGCCAAGTGGCGAAAATGCTGAAGCTAGTAAGAGACAGGTTGCAAAAGCTGGAGGATATACGAATCGGGAAAAGTGATGAGGGGACGGTTTACCACACTCCGAAGACAGATACGAGGATGAGCATAGCGTCGCTGGAGGGCAGTCAGGAAGGCAAGGGATCCTTTTTGGTGGGCCGGCATGGCAAGCAGAGCTATAGAGAGCTTAGCCATGCCGGGGCAGACATCTTTACCCGTAGTAGAATGGGTAAGGTGATGAATGCGGGCGATTAACAACAGATCCCAGTTCAAGGTATGCAGAACATGGTCCAAGCACAAGGGCTGGGCATAAAGATGCCTTTAGTAAGGACGGCGAGTACGAAACAATGCACTTTAAAGATAAAAGTTTTCGATGGAACTGAGATATATCGTGGTTATGGTTCTGGTTTTCACGCATGGGGAATGAAGTTTTTTCGACAGGTCAACATTGCAGAAGAAGCGTGTGGTTTTCAATGGAGTGAGAACAATAAGGTGGATCGTTTAGGTCATTACCTAGCTGGAGCGGCCGAAAGTTATTATAACGGACTAGTGGAGACGTGGTGGTGTGAAACATTAGCCTTATGGTACGTAATGGATAAAATGCTAACAACTTTTCACGAACAGATTACACCAGCGCATGCATTAAATTGTTTATGGCGCGGAAAAGTAGCGGATGTACCTGGACGGAGCACTATCTGTACTTGTCGGCGGTAGCGAAAGTGGTAGGTGGACTTTTGACCCACTTGTACTCAATAATATCGTGTACCACGCAGCGCCGGAGATGCGGCAGATAATGATGTTAAAGCTTGATCCTACAAGGCCAGACTATTTGCGGCAGGCAGAGGAACGTTCCCAGTTCGCGCAGGCAATGGAATCTGAAGAAAGAGTACCGAGAAGTATTACTCATGGAAGCGTGCATCTGGTAGCTGAGGGGCCCTACGATTCTGGGGAGACCATTATTCTGCATTTATACAAGTCAATACCGGAAGCGAAAAATTCACACAGTCTAAAACGGAAGACAACGACCCACTGCATAAACCACAAAACACCGACGAGCCTATGCTCCAAGAAAATGAAGGAGCAGATGTCCCACAACACGAGGAATAGGAACACACATTCTGGCATGGCGAAGCGGAGACTATACATGGACAACTGACGAAAAAAGACATAGTGAAGACCAACAATCAGCACTAACTCTGATGCGAACTCACCAAGATGCGAACTCACCGAGATCCCACCAAGTCCAGATTATACGATTCCTGATACAACACAAACAACAATTGACGCAAACAGATATCGACAAAGTCATAGGAGAAGATGGAGAAAGTGCGGAAATGCAAGACGTTCTGCACCAGTATCAGATATACTAGCCCACTGGAAAATCATGCTAGAAACGATACGAATAATACGGCACACCACCACGCCTAAAGATGACCAACAAATCAGAAACCAAATAAATCAAGAGGTGTCCTTTGTTTGCTGCTGCTGTATGATGTCCCTGAGACAGTCTTGGATTGTGAGTGGAATTTGTTGTCCTGTTGCCTATTTTTTCCTCCTCTTGCGATAATGCTTGGTTTGTATTTTGAGCAGTACCATGGTGCTTTGTTGTCCGTGTTGTATACTAGGACATATATTCTCGTTGTAAAAGGTTCGCCGCCTTTGCCATTACTCACTTGTCCCCCAGTTGTGCTTTTCAATGAACGCCTCTCGCGTGGAAGGTGTCATTGCGTACTCTTCCAGGTACCATTTAAATTGTTTGTTAGATTCGACTGCTGACATTCCGGTCCTCCCTCTTTCAACATTTACAAGCGTAGTCATCCGTACGTAGTGATTGAACTGCTCCGCAAAGTTAATTTTTGCCGACCAAACGATTCCTCGCTTAATTGCCGACGTTAGAATATCTAAGTTTCCATCATGGGTCGCTAAGTTGTAATTTACTATGGCTTGTGCTAGTGCCATCGCCATACAGTTTCCTGTTGCCAGCGTGAACGCTGTACGTATTCCTAGTGATGGTTCTATGTCCGGGAATGTGACTGTATCTGGGACCGTGATGTGTTTATCGTTCTTTCTCATATTGGTGCTGGTGGTATATTTGGTACTAATTCCTTGAATACCGTCTCTTTCCCTTTGTTTCAGTGTCACCAGTTGAGCTGTTTGTTCCCATTTTGGAACTCGTTTGGTTACGAGGTGTAACAGCGTTATTGGGGTTGGTGATTCTGCTGCCGCCTTCGTTCCCGTGGAATCATCATCCGAGGACAGTTCAATGACTTTCTTCTGTTCTTCCGGATCTCGTGTTGGAGCTATATTCCTATTCCTGCAATGAATCCAACCTTGCTGATATCTTGATGCCTTTCTGTATTAATGATGCTTTGTGTCCATGTAGCTTTCTGCCCTTGGCCAGCTGAACTGTTACCCATGTCTTTTTTGGGGTGGTGATAGCTTCTTTGGTTCCGCTTCTCGTGCTCTTGCTTCAGTTGAGGTGGATGCCGTATCTTTATTGGCCTCCGTGCCGGGTTTGTAGTCAGGCTGAACTGCTTCGTTAGCTCTAGCTACCGCTTCTTGCTGTATCTAGAGGCGTTTGTGTGCGCTCTGTTTGATTTCGTCTCAGACTACTAAAAGGCTTTGCCAGGTCTTCGAGTTCGGCACTTTCCTAATCTGTTGCGATTCTGGCTCCGGAACCGTTAAGTTGTTCCAATGTGTATCTACATCTGACTCTTGTATGCCCAATGTTCCAACATTTAAAACATTGTAGACCCCATCGTTCATAGGGATGTTGTAATATTAAGGTTCTGCCAAACCAGAAGACTCGGATAATCCTTCGAAGGAATTCCAGACATTCCGCTTAGTGGAGTTTGAGAATCCAAATGGTTGCTGTCCTTGAGTTTGGTGTACATTCATCCATGCCGGAGAAGTCGAACTTGATTACTAAGTCTTTTGTAAGAATCCAACTAATCATCCGTTATCTGGATGTCTGGTGATGTTGTAAAAAGGATCTCGTACTGTCGTGGTTGTTCTTTCCGTATTTCATCCCGTCCTTGTTGTCTCGCCCATATCGATCTTTGTTCTGGTTCGTGTGGGTTGGTTAAGCTGTACACAAACCATCGGTAGCAGATTTGTGTTTGTTCTAGCGATTTTGCCGTTGTTCTATCGAACAAGAAGAAATGAATCCTTCGCTTGACGTAATCGTAGCTGATTGTTTTAGTTAATGCAAACAGCTTATGAATTTCTCCAAGATGTACCCGTGTTCCTAAAGCAGCTGCTGCCATGATATGTCGTCTTTGATTTCCCTTGTTTGCTGTCTCGTGTCTTTAATTCCCACCTGGCTGTGTAATTGTAAGTTTAACTCTCCTTCAACTTGTTGTTGTGTAATTGTATAGAGTCGTAGTTGTTCCTTTGCATCTAGGATGTTCCCTAGAAAGCCTGGCATTCTCCTGCATACTATGCTTCCTTCGGCTAGACCTGCGATAATACGCCATTCTTCTGCAGTGCCTTCTCTTAGTCTGGTCCTAAGGATGCATCTCGTGGTTCTGAACACATTTTCTTCAGTGTTACAATGTCCTGTGCAGAGAATACTGATGGATTGAACATATACATGTGATATCCATGCATAGTGTTGTCGTTCTTGGTTTTGTATTCTTGTCCTTTTGTCACTTTTTGCATCCACTGATTGAGTGGTTTAGTGTTCGTCTATTCTTATTAAATTCTAACCTCTCTTCTTCGCTGGCCTTTGGGTGTTTTTGCTGATTGCTCGGTGGAGAAAATGTTTAAGTGTTATGACGTCGTGTAGGATTTGCGTGATGATTTTCCCATGCTCTGTAGCTCGAGTCCGTACTTATGCTAACTTCGTGGAAAAGGCTCAATAAGACTGTTTTCTCATCTCCTTTTAGGGTCCGTCTGGTTGGCCACAAATCCGCTGGATTTCACTGGATTTGCAAAAAATACACTGTTTCGGAGCAAACACTGTTTCAGCCGAGTTGGGTGTGCTGTCTGGTTCGCCAACCATCTGTTTTTCAAACGCTGTTTTGACCTCCATCCGCTGTTTCCGAGATACGAGGTCGGAGTCGTATTTCGAAACAGTGGATGTATTTTTACGGTACGCTGTAGTCGATAGAGAATAGGAAACTGATGTATTTTGAAGTTAAGAGTTAAAAACATATACTAAATCTTCCTTATTCGTGGCATAGTACTTGAATATAATTATTGCTTCTGGAAGGTACCTTCTATCGGCGGCATGATCGTACTTACGAGTACCGCGCCGACCACGGTGTCATCGTCGTCTTGTTTTCTTGAGGCCCATTCGTTTATGATTGGTTTTGAAATGGTGCATTTTTTTGCGCCGACAGCTCGTCTTAGGATTGTGATCTACGGTATGTACCGGTACATGACTTATAAAATACAATAGAACCCTTTTCTAATTCTGCGTAAGTGGTGGCAAGACGCAATGTTATATCTGATAGAATGCACTTAAAAGTATAGGAAAGGCACCAGATGTAGATAGATAACAAATATTTATGAATAAAAAATGCAACGGCCTGCTGCTCAATGGCTTGGCTCACCATTACTAACTTCTGCTGTACCCATCTTGTATTGTCGTAAACGTAAGACTGCCAATCATGGATTGTGTTACCAGACAGACACGATAATTTTAAACAGTGTTTGATCGTGAACGCTGTTTTAATCAAATCCAGTGGATTGGTAAAAAACAGCGTATGCAAACAGAAAAATCCAGGATTTTACCAGACGGACCCTTAGTTTTGGATATCTGCGTTTTACCGGCGGTACTGAATTTTCATCAATTATTATCGTCGCATGTGCTGCTGTAAAGAGCTCTGCTGCGGTTAGTACCCATTCGTTCCTTGTTTTTTTGTTATCTTTTGTTTCGCGTATTGCTGCTTGTAGCGCCTTGTAGATCTCTGCCAGTAGTATTGTTTTCTCTTGCGTTCCGTCGTGACGTTTCCCTTGATCGTGCTGTTCATGGTGATGTCCGATTTCGCTTGAGTCGGCGTCTTGTCTGGCTTCTGGTTCTGGATTATCTTCCTGCTTGCATTATTGATGAATTCCTGCTTGCTGTCCTTGGTTATCTTGTCTGGCGTGCTCATCCTTTTGTTTGTTTTGTTTATTGTTGTTTGTTGGTTCAATATGCATATCTACGTGACCAGTGTGATTTTGGCAGTCAGGTTCGTCTTGGTCCATGCCGTTTGCGCTGTCTCCCTCATCGTGTGAGGATTGCGTCTCTTCGACTATGGAGTCCATTGAGTCTCTCTGTTCTAATGAAGGTATGTGTTGTTGTTGTCTTTTGTCTGCTGCTTGGTTACTTGTTTGTATTTGTTCGTTCATGTGTGGTTGTCCCTTATTCGTGTTTTGTGATGCCGGCCGTCGGGGTCCATCCGGCGGCTTGTTGTCCTCTCCAGGCAGCCGCCCTGCGCCAGGCGGGGGCATATCGAGGGCGCTGCTACATGTACACTTGAATTTAGTATAGGTTGACCTTTTTATGTACGCTTAGAAATCGTCCCCTCCCTAGCTGGTACAGAGCTTTTTGACGCTAAATCAGGAGTGCTCCCGAGAACTGAGATATAGAAACATTACTTAAGGGTCGAAACAGAAGTCCAAACATACAGAACAAATTATTCGTCAAAATTCCACCACGTTGATTGGCTAAAACAACATTTCCTTTCCACTCAAAGATGCTCGCAAGCTTTGTCGTTCCGCACGCGCACTACCGCGTGTTCCATGCCAATCCGGCCGCAGATTCACTGCATGGCGCCCCTCGTGACCAATTCTCCTCTGGATTAAGTCCAACGGTAGTAGAAAACGCGTCAACTGATCTCCATCTGCGGGAGTTTGCACAGCTCGAGGTTCAAGTGAAAGCGTTGCAGCTCCAGGCAGCACAACACGCCAATCCTAGCGCCATGGGGGACGCCGTAGCTGGCGCACTGGCTGAATGCTTTCTCTTTTACTCGCGTCTGTTTACAGTGGACTCGTTTCCCTGGCCCGACTTTCTAGCCGTTGTATTTACGAAAATGGCCGAGCATTTTGCCTCAAGGTACAGCAGATTGTTTGTACTTTGTATGAGACTGTCATCAACACGTGACTAACAGACTGTGTATGTGTGTATATGTATATTCTACTGGATGATCCACTTGAAGTAACAACGTACTCGTTCAAAGCGCGATTCTACGAGTCTTCCAGCAAGCTCAAGCCCACGTCGCTCAAGTGAACGATGCCTCCAAAGTAAGTAATTTCATCCCCTCTTCTCGCTAGTCCTGACAGATATTGCCGTGTTTTAAACCAATATGCAGCTATTGAGTCATTTGTCGGGACAAGTGACACAAACGACGAACCGGATGACTCGGACACTGACACTGCAATTATTTGCCACCATGCCGTCTCTTCTTGTGCAGGACCCGACGTTGGTACAGCAAATTCTTCAGCGTCTTGAAGCCGCTGAGGATCACGATGAACGAGTAGCTGCAATGGAAGTCACGAGAGCTCTCTTACCAGTAGATGTTTCATTCTCGTTTCGAAACAAAGTGTGGCTATTACTACTACAAAGTAGTAGTAATAATAGTATGGAAAATAAATCAACGACACTGTGCGCATTACTACCAGCGACCGTATCGACTCCAACAGAAGCACAAGAAGCCTGGACGTCCTGTGCACAATTGTACGAACGATTCGCGGATGAAAAGAGCGCAATAACGTGTCTACGTGTCCTAACGACACTCACAGCAGCGTATCCAGGCGTATTACTGAAAAGACATGGACAGCTTGTGCATCATGTTTTAACTCATGATCCTCGTCCGCTTGTCCAGCATTTTACCGTGTTGGTAACCCAGCAACTAATTGAAACCTCGGGCTCCTATGAAGAAAACCAACTAGCTGATGTGATGGAAGGGATATTCTCGCGTCTCAAGCGTGGTAGGATGCGTCTCAAGCTGTCAGCCTTGCGTTTGCTTGCCAAGTGGTCGATTGATCACGTACTAGACGCAGAAGCGAAAGCTTTACTGCATGATGTTAAAACCCTCCTACAATTCACGACGGACGAGCGAGTTGGACAAACGTATACGTTTGTCCTGATGCATCTCGCTCGTCACGAGCTTCGAGCAATGGAAAACCCACCGCATAGTGTCAATGACTTGTTATGGTTATTGCATCCACGTGCTGCCATTGCGACAACGACAACGTGGCATCACGCGTTGAATGCGCTTGCTCGACTTTGTCAGGAAGATACTCAACGTCTTACGGAATACGTCATTCCTCGTTTAGTGGAATTACTATCCATTTCAACGGAAAACCTCGATCTAAAGACAGTTAAGCGACGTCGAACGGCCATTTTGGACATGCTGGGCGCTCAGCGAGTACCGCCCAGTGAAAACCTGATTCGAAACGAGCTGCCAATGTTACTAGATGAAGTCTCAAGGACAGACCAGACGGATGCGTCCCGCTTACAAGCTCTCGCTTCGACGTTTTTTCTGTGGACTCACGAGATGCGATTTGCCGCCTTGGATCAACGTACGAGGGACCTCCTTGCTGCATTTGAACGGCACTTATTAAAAGCCGAGCACTATGCGTCGCTAGCTGAGCGGTACGACATGGCAACGTTAGCAATGCGACGAGGACGCTTTGAGCTCGCAGTGCAGCTATTGGACAATGTGGTAGGGACCACCGATAACGAATGTTTTGGAGGATGGTTAAATGCGCTACAAACGCTCTGTCAAGCCGAGTCGCGCATTGCAAACGAGCAATGGGTACAATTAGACCATCTCCACGCGTTTGTGCGTGTTCGGATGCATTTCCACGCAGCACGGACGTCGCGTTTTCGATTTGAGTTTCAGTTGCAATTTCTATCGCTTCGACTCGAGTGGCTACAGCTTGTTCAGAGTGCTCAGCAGCTGGCGGGGGAAACTGCCTGGACAAATGCTGCCGAGGTTGCAACGGGACGAGCAGGACGCGTAAGCGCCAAGTTGCGTTTGCTGGCACGTAAATTCAACGACTTGCGGACGTGGTTGCTTGGTGCCAGTGAGCGGGATCTGGATGCACTTCGAGCGCATGCGAGTTCAAGTGAGTTACTAGCGGCAGCGATGGAAGGTTTCTTGATACGGCGATCGCCTGAATCAATGACGTTTCCTACCTCGTGGCCCTCCAACTGCCAAGAGACGCACTGGACGTTCAAGACGCTCGAGATGCTAAGCGATACTGTCCGTGAGAAATTACATGGCATTTCCACACTCTCACGAGCTCACCAGCCTCCAGTTGCTGCTCGTTTATTGCAACAATTCATTGCTGCTCTCTGTGGTCTGCCTCCTGTCTTCCCTACGCTGTTTTTTCGATCACGAGTCCCGACTCAACGTCGTCTGCTTGCTAGCGCGCAGTTTCTAACCCACGCTGAGACTACTGCGATTCCAGCGAAACCACGGTCCCGTTCCCAGCTCGGTGTGTCGCTTGGAACCGATTTTACAAGTGTATTGAAAGGCGTATTGGCGGTACAATCTCGTGCGAAAACGTACTGGAAAGAGCGTATCGATGCACTGGAAGTGGAGCTTTTCGTGTGTCTTGCAGCGGATTGCCATGCTGTTTGTAACATGGTCACATCAGAGCTTTTTGGACAAGAAAAAAAGACGGCGACTTGGCAGTATCATTCCATTGTGCGTCTGCCCATGGGTTCGTGGGATCAAGGGGGTGGTGATAAAGTAGATGACGAGAAGCAAAGGATGCTCTTTGTGCCATTTACGACGCCCGTGCATGTAAAAGCATCCGATTTGACAGTGAAAGGATCGTTTGTGTTGATGGCAAAACTTGCGCTTGTTGATTTTCAAGGTGAGAAATGGCCACTTGCAGCAACGGGCTGTCGACGTGGTTTTATTGTTTACTAAAGAGGCCACATTTTTGCGATCAAAAAAACGCTTTTTTCCATCGAGTGAATCAATCTACAGGACGAGATCGTTCCACTCCATTACGGGATTTGGCGTCTCGTCAGGAAGTACATGGTCAAGGACTTGCACCTTCTCGACCCCTGTAGCTTAACGCAGATAGCAGATACAATGTACCGTACTGAATTGGTCGCCCCAGAGCTATACCAGTATTTGCAGTTCACAAGAAACGATGCAAAAAACGCTCACGCTTCCATGCAGAAAGTGTCAAAGCTCCGGTCTTTAAGTAAGACAAAACGTATTGATATTGAAGATGAGATTTTATTTTTGGGTCGCCTGAAGGGAGCAAGCGCTCTGCTATTTCGTAATCATATTTCATATTTCAAGTATAACATGTAGTTCGTGGACTAGTCTGCACGCAAATGATTTCTTAGATGATGCAAACTGAGATGATCGTCATGTCGCAGCTTGCCGTGATGACGTCAAAGATTTTTCGAGTATGGGAAAGCTTGGGTACAGCCTGTTAAAAAGTGAAGTATTAATATTACGGTAACATATTATTCTCTCCTTGGTGACAAGCGTCAAGTTTCTCACGTGGAAAATGAACGGCTTAGGGCGCCAATCGAAGCAGACGATATCAAGTTTGCAATAAAGAGGTTGGAAAGGAGAAAGGCGGGCGGACCGGACGGACTTAATAATAAGGACTTTGCGGACGACCTCATTCCGGGGCTTCTGAAGGTGTATAACGATGTAATGCAAGGATCACCACCACCAGCATCATTTCTGGAGGCGGTAATTATCCCGCTCAAGAAAAAAGGTGAGTCGACTAACGCGATGGATTATCGGCCTATCTCTTTGGTTCAGACGAGCTACAAGATTTTTGCAAAGATTTTGGCGACGCGATTACAAAGTTTTCTAGGACGATTAATTGGCGATTCGCAACAAGGGTTCGTCCATGGGAGAAGGATGGATCGAGCGGTCGTAGTGATGATGGAGTTACTAAGGCAGCAGAAGGACACAGAACAAACAATACAACGGGATTGTGGAGGTATATTATTAGTGGGTTTTGCGACGGCTTACGACACTGTTGATAGACAATATCTCTTGACGACGTTGGCGAGTTTTGGTTTCTCTTTAAGATTCATAGCACTGATGAAGGCCCTTCACTTCGGCACACCGGCAAGGTTTCTCGTAAATGGTCAACTTTCGGAGCCGCTGATGATTGAATCGGGCATCAGACAAGATTGCCCTCTGGCGCCCTTACTGTTCATTCTGGCAGTGGAGCCTCTGGGTATGGCAATAGAACAACACCCAGGTATTCAAGGTTTCGAGATCAACGTGGACATTTCGGGGCGGATACACACCTTTTCGGCTTTTGTCGACGACTCCACGATATTTTTTTCAAAAGAGGATCACGTGGAACCGGCACTTGCAATACTTGAGAGGTTCCGGAAACTATCAGGTTTGAAAATGCAACCTGCGAAAAGCCATATTCTCTCTCTAGGAAATGTTTCTCAACGGATTTCTCGCTTTGGAATTCCGATGGTTAAAGAGAATGGCACTGTTCGATATCTTGGGTATCAAGTAGGTAAGCATAATCTGTCTGACACTAACTGGGCGGAGCGAATACGAGCGATTAAGCGAAGACTACTCACAGCGACTACATGGGGACATCAGTAGCGGAGAGGGTCACCTTATTCAACGCAATCGCCTTGTCAGCGATCCTTTTTACACCAAAGTCTTGAACCGGATGAACAGACCTATCGGGAGTTAATTCATCTTCAGAAGAAATTCATATTGAGCAATCAGATGTCGAGTGAACTAGGCAGACACAAGATCTCACCGCACCTTTTGTTTATCCCTAAGACAGCGGGGGGCCTAGGCCTGATTTCGATTCCTGTAGCTACCCACACGTTGGCAGTCAAAGAAGCAACGATGTGGTTATTGGAGCCCAATGACCGATACACTCAAGCGTGGCGAAATTGGTGTAAATTGTTCAAGCCGGATAATACTAATTTCTGGGTGTCTCCATGTACAGTAGGGCAAGCAGTATGAGGAAAACAAGAAGGAGAGGGCAGAAGGTGTCAACAGTCCCTCACCATTATCGCGTTCCTTAGGTCCATCCCAGGAGGAAATGCTTCATCTAAAAAGGTACGTTGTTGCCAACTTAGCCGATTTACGGATGAAATGTAGCACACAGTTACCCGAAGGTTATCCTGTATCCTGGGGGTCAAGTTCAAGTGCATGCAGATTGGATTCTTTAGCCTGGCATGATATGGGGCGAGATTCGCTCATAGCCTTTTGGGGTACTATCATGTGGTATAACAATCCCTGGATCGTGGATGGGACAGATGCCTCACTCACCATTAAAATATACGAGACGCCGCGGATAGCTGTTCGAGACCTCCACATCAAGAGAATCGCTCAAACAACATTCCAATGGACAGTACAAGGAAACGGTATTGCAGGTCACTCAAGAGCGAAAGTGGGACGCTGGCTTCTAAATATCATACTGTGCTCCCGAGAGTGGAGGTAGGCGATGAGATAGGCAAGGCAGGACGACTGAAAATACACAGGATCAATGGGAGACGGTAGTGTGGAAAGCAGTCAGAACTAGGTGCGTGTCGGGCATCTACCAACAAAACAGGACAGGAGTGGACTTTTCGCCAACGGGAAGACGAAATTTATTGGGATGAGATAGATGCGGAAAAGGAGACACAATGCAAGAGATTTTCCGACGGAGCCTTCGGGGGACATGAGGCGACAAGAGGCATCGTATTCGCGGCGCACCCGAGTCTTCACAATTATCCCTGGACGGTGAAGGAAGGGATAAAATTTTGCACGGTGAAACACTGGTTTCGTAGGACGTTTAGAAGTCTATACTACCGGTCATTAACTAATGCGTGAGAGAACGGTGAAAAAAACGACGGGACGAAACAGGCTGGAACCTCAATGTACAGGAACAATCACCAAAGGAATTATGGAACCACGATCACATTCTTTCCGACTATCAACTGTACAGGGCAGCAACGTTTCAATTAAAATGTCTATTACGATGGATATACAACACAAGGAGGGTGTGCGCTGGATGACCAGTGTACTACACCCGGGAAAGGTGTCACACATATTGTGTGGGGGTGCAGTCGGGCCAAGCAATTTTGGTCCAGACTACTATCATGTTGGAACGGCATGCGAGCAGATGACACTGCCCTGGAGCATTACCGAAGGTGTTTTGCTGTGCGAAGAGGGCTGGAAATTTCTGTTTCGTTAATGAATAGATTAAAGACAAGATGTGGGAGCCGAGCAGGTGACTGCAAGGTCGCTTTGGAAAGATTGTGGAGCGGAATTTGCTCGCTAGGTATCACATGGTTATTGGCTGGTGCGAAATGAAAAGGTTCACAAGGGAGTTCACAGGAGTGCGCAGGAGCAGCTGCAGTTGATATGGTCGAAGACCATGAAGCACTTGCTTGCAGTGACTTACTACAAGAGAAGTCGGACGGCAACAAGATTACGCGGGATACAACTACAAATCGGGTTAGAGTGTTTGCAAGAAGGAATCCAAGAAGGGTCAAGTGATGAACGCATGGAGCTACTACCTATTTCTCAGGAAGCTAGTTCATCAGAGACTGAGACGGGATTAGATTTCGCTCTTGGAGAATTTATTGTAGCTAATAGTTAATTACTAAATAGTTTGCGATTGAACAACAACATCCGATTATTATTATTTTGTTAGTTGCATAATGATGACTATTACGGTACTACTACTGGAGCGCTCTTTTGGAAGATTTACTGTACATCGCTATATTTGGAGGACACTGCGGCTCATAATTCGTGAAACAAAAGTAAAATTGAGATTTCTCGTCCGCTACTTGGCCGATTTAGCTACTGTTTAGATATGTTGTACATAAAGTAGAGAGAAAGACGAGGTATGTGTAATTAATCGCGATTTCGAGACGTTCGACGCGATTACATACAAGGGCCTGTTTGGGCTCCGGCTCATAAATGATGAAACAAAAACCATACAATTTTAAGTCAAATAATGAATGTATTTTTTTAGAGTGATGGTCACTATTTATTGACTGGATTTTAGCATTCAATTTCTAATGATTCGCCTTGGTCTCTTGACCCCCGAAGAACACGGGCGCATTCGCGGCCTATGTGAGGCCGGCATCGTCATGCGCGAGTTTGCAAAGATGGTTGGTTGCTCTCTGGCCACTGTCTTGCGCGTGATGCGCCCACCCCACCCCAAGATGAAGCGAGGTCGGCGGCCAATACTTTCGCGTCGGGATTTTTGCAGGCTTGTGCGCAATGCGAGTACCGGTCACTACTCGGCCTCGCAACTCAAAGCGAGGTTAGACCTGACGGTCTCGGTATGTACAGTTAAAATGTACATTGCGGTTATAGACTGGATCGTGTACACCAGGATAGACCGAGCCCTTCCCCTAAATAAGTTGCATATCGATGCCCGCTTAAAATGGACGAATGATATGATTTTCATCGGAGAGATAAATGGCAGCGCGTTATCTTTTCTGATGAAAAGAAATTTAACCTGGGTAGACCAGATGGACTTAAGAAATACTGGAAGGACATGCGGCGCGAGGCGCGCCAGTACCTAAGACGCCAACAAGGAGGGGGAGCAGTTATGGTGTGGGGAGTGTTTAGCCATTATGGAAAGAGCGAGATTGTCTTTCTGAATGGGAAACAAACATCAGGTGACTATGCGTGGACGCTCTCGGAGTATTTGCTCCCTTTTGCACACTACCACTACGAACTGGAGTATACTTTCCAGCAAGACAATGCTTCAATTCACGTATCACGTGAAACAAGATAGCTTTTTGAGGATGTCGGCATTAATGTCATGGACCGACCAGCGCGCTCGCCGGATCTCAATCCGGTCGAAAATATATGCAATTTGAAGCTAAAAGATCTACGGAAATGGTCGTCAGTATGACAACGTTGCAGAGTTCAAGATTGCAATTTCGTCTGCGTGAGATTCGTTGCAGCTTTCAACGGTCCAAGGACTTATTGCTTCAATACGAGGACGGTGCCTCAAGGTCATTGCAAGTAACGGTAAGAAAATTGAATACTAAAATCCAGTTAATAAATAGTGACCATCACTCTAAAAAATACATTCTTTATTTGACTTAAAAATGTATGGTTTTGTTTCATCATTTATGAGCCGGAGCCCAAACATGCCCTTGTATGTAAGCGCGTCGAACGGTCTCGAAATCGCGATTAATTATACATACCTCGTCTTTCTCTCTACTTTATGTACAGCATCTCTAAACAGTAGCTAAATCGGTCTAGTAGCGGCCGAGAAATCTCAATTTTACTTTTATTTCACGAATTATGAGCCGCAGTGTAAAGTTGGGTGAAATGAATTTGGACCATAACCGACTTTATTTTGGGGTAAGTATAGTGTAGGTTTCAAAACTACTTGCACTTTGTCTCGTAAGTCTCGACACTTCGCATGCATATTGATAAGGTAGAAACTTAATCACTTCTTTATACACATTTTATTAACTAAGTCCCTGTGTACAATCTAGGCGACTACGACTGACTTGGTAGCTACGTCGACTGTTATACCTTGATATAGTAAGGTATAAGATTCAACGATCAAGTGCAAGTTTATTCAAGTTAATTGCCGAATTATCGACTACAACTAGCCTAAAGCATAAGTTCCTACTGCAACATGGAAAATGATACTTTTGAATAGGTTATGAGCCCAAAAGGCCACAATGTCGTCGACAGTGATAGCCGTGAGGAGAAAAAAGGACTCAGGTTTGGGTGCTGAAGGGGCAGAGATAGATATTGAAGTGGTTCGAGAACTAGCTGAGCGAACGGAGATATTGGAGAATTTACGGATCAATATGGACGAGTGTGGTTTCAATAACTCAATGCGGCTTGGTACTCGGATACAAATGGCATCCTTTGACAGTACGCCCGAGAAGAAACGATACCCAACCGAACATTGGAAGGAACCGAATGAGAAACATATCGGACCAGCTCCACCACCTGCAGAATTTAGGGTTCCACCACAACCGGTGTATGGAAACCATAGTGGTCCAATGCCGCAAGGTGCTCCAATGCAGCAAGGCGTTCCAATACCGCCACAAGCAGCTTTCAGGCAACCACCCCAACAAATATACCCACCGCCAAAGACTGCAAACTTTAAATTAGAATCTTTGATGGAAAAGAGGTCTACCGCGGACTAGGTGTTGGTTTTAAACAATGGGGAACCAGGTTTATACGACAAATTTCAATTGCTGAATCGGCGTGCGGGTACCCGTGGAGTGAGGACATCAGGGTTGACCTGCTAGGACATTACTTGAGTGGAACTGCTGAGAGGTACTATCAGCGCCAAGTCGACTCGTGGTTGAACGAATCACCCACCCTAGTTCACATCATGAACAAGATGCTGAACGCGTTTAACACAACTATAACGCCTGCACAATCGATTAAATTGTTTACTAGCAAGAAGCATCCGAAACGCAGCTGGAATGAACACTACCTATATTTGGTAGCTGTATCAGAAGCAGTCGGTGGAAGTGAACCTCTGGTCCTGGAAAATACAGTTCACTACGCTTCTAGCGAGCTTAATACTTTTCTGATGTCGAAGTTCGATCAAACAAGGACGGACTTCCTCAGGCAAGCAGAACAGCTTTGTCAGTTTGCGGCAGCTATTGAAAATGGCGCTAGAGGTTTGGAAACGATACAATAAATTACGTGGAAGACAAACCCAAGGAAAAGAAATGCTCGAAAACCAGGACATGGATCTTCGAAGTGCAAGAAGACACCAAGGAAGCAAGGAAACCCCCCTGAACCCGGCAACAAAATTGACTTTACGCTCGCAATTACGAAAGACTTTATGCTCGCAATTACGAAAGATTTCGAATAACAACAAGTGGATAATCGATAGTGGTGCAAGTATGCACCTGGTCAATGACGAAACCTACCTGCGAGATGCAGAAGGAGTCAACGGAACGTGCTTCCAAGCAGATCGACAAACCTTAAGGGTGTCCAAGAAAGGATGTGTGAAAGCATCGGTAACATCAAACCAATCCGTACACACCATCAAGATCATGGACGTCTACTACGTAGAGAACCTTTCACGAAACATCTTGTCGTATGGACTATTAGAGGCGAAAGGATGTGAAATGGTATACGTCGATGGACGGCGAGTGATGAGGCACCGTGACAGCAAGCGTCACATATTCGACATAAAAAAGGAGAACAAGGTGCTTGCAGTTGGCGTTATAGTTGACATCCCAATAAATTCCGATCGGGACTCAATTATGACAATCTTACCGGAAAGCGACAAGGAAACCCAGAGCGACACCTGAGTGCAAAAGGGTTCCCTTATGTAATTCCATGCACGGTTGGGTCGCCTACATTTCGACGCCGTGGAAAAATTGGCGAAGGACCCTAAAAGTAGCATTATGTTAACAGATACGAAAATACTCAACTGTTTGACTTGTGCGCAAGGAAAACAAACAAAGGACCCGAGGTCCAAGAAGGATAGCGGCGATAATGCCGCAACGGACCTTATCGGGGGCGTGATATTTTCCGACCTCAAGGGGCCACTAACTCCAAGAGATAGATTCGGAAAACAGATACATGATCAACTTTGTGGATTTCAAGTCGAACTACGTACGGGTATTTCTCGCGAAGAGCAAGGATATTGCGGCAAAGAAGTTTGAACACTTCCTGTCGTTTTTTGAAAGGCATTTTGATTGCAAGGTGCACATCCTACGTACCGATGGAGGTCCCGAGTACAAGAACCCTGACGGTTTCTGCAGAAGTACTGGAGTGTCACGACCAATTAGTGAAGCTGGCAATCAATCCAGTAATGGTAAAGCCGAGCGCATGCATCGAACCCTTATGAACATGGCTCGATGCATGATATTTTCATGTGGACTGAGCCTAGCGTTTTGGGGAGACGCGGTACAATACGCCGCGTACATTATTAATCGGAGTCCAACAAGCGCCAATCTTAAGCACATGTCACCTATTGAATTTTTAAGTGGGCAGAAGCCGAGAGCTCGGAAGTATAGATCTCCGTGTACAGTCTACCGAAATCTGGGCAAGAACTCGCTAGCTCATAGGTCCAGATCGGTCTTATTGTTGGAAAAAGCGAGGATACAAAAGGTTTCAAGGTCTACCTCAAGCTAGAAAAGAAAGTCGTCGTCACGCAGCATATAAAAAACACCGAAACGTTGGACGAAGAGCAGAACCGGCAGATCAAAATCGAATTAAACGAAGACCAAAGGTTAGAAGGAGCTAAAGAGCAACGACAAAAGCCACGCAATTAAAAAACCAAGAAAACGCAAAAGAAGAAGCCGTGGCAGCGCGAACGACATGGTTTAAGAAGCTACCTAAAAGAAACAACTTCGAAATCAAAAACACCAAGACGGATGAAGATATAATTTCGGACTTGGGCATGGTAAATTTCGTTGGCGAAGTGGACCCCAAGAACTACGCTCAAGCAATGAAGAGTGCGAATAAATTGAAGTGGATTGCAGCTATGAAGGAAGAAATCACGGCTCTCGAAAGCAACAAAGTATGGAAAATTATCGAGAGAGCGAAGGACTGCACACCACTGCACACCGAATGGGTATACAAGACAAAGACGGATCAGAATGGAGATATCGAGCGTTACAAGGCAAGATTAGTGGCATGCGGAATCGAACCGCGTTTTGGCATCGAATACACTCTAATTTTCGCGGCTGTTATCGAAATGGGCACAGTAAAATTAATTCTTGGCTTGTCATGCAAATGGAAAGTTCCTGCGAAACACGGGGACATACCTAACGCATATGTAAAGGCTTACGAGGACGAACATGTCATTTATCTGCATATACCGAAAGGTATGGAGCTCATGGATGACGATTCGAAAGGTCGCCAAGCTACAGGACGAGTGTTGAAGCTCGAGAAAACATTGTACGGGCTTAAGCAAGCCGGGCGATTATGGAATCGCTTACTACGTGGAAAATTGATTGATTTAAAATTTTCGTAGTGCATGACGGACATGTGTCTGTACGTACGTTCATCCGAACACGACACATTGATCGTAGGAGTCTATGTCGATGACCTACTCGTAACCGGAACTAAAGAAATTTTGGTTGACGAATTTTTCGAAGACATGAAGTTATTGGAGATAAAAAATCTCGGAAAAGCGTCAAAATTCTTGGGAATGCGGGTTTCGTTCGACGAAAACAGTGGATACACACTGGACCAAAACGTGATGATCGATGGCATACTCGAGGACTTTGATTTAAAGGAAGCTAATCCTGTGAAGGTCCCAATAAGTCAAGAGTACGAAGATTTGAATCTTGGAGAAAGTGAAGTCTTATCAAAAGACAGAAAAGTATCGATTAAAACTTTTCAATCGCTGGTTGGAAGTTTATGTCGCGGATTCTGCTCAACAAGATTGGGGTGAGTATGCAGAGAGACTGGTATTTGCGTTAAATTCTTCTTTCGTTCGGATCAGGGGAGATACTCCGTTTTACTTGGGGTATTTCGATCGGATCAGGGGAGTTACTCCGTTTTACTTGGCGTATGGTTGGGACCCCCGATCTACTATCGAATCGGTGATTCCCGTTGGATGTACCCGAAGCCGAGATCGCGAAGCTCGTCGATGGCGTATTGGACTCCAGCGCCATTATCAACATGCGCGAGAATAATTGAATGAACGGCTGCGGAAGGCGATCCAAGAGAGAGCTGATCGGAATAACGACCAAGCCGATTCGCATAATATC
>MIQA02023277.1:0-23072 GCA_001887855.2 Sclerospora graminicola
AAGAAACCAAGAAAACGCGATCAAACCACGATCTTCTGCAGTAATCCACAAACGTTATCTCCACAAAACCTTTTCCAATTATTGACGTGTTCAAACACGTGTGCGTTGAGGGTGAGGTTCGATCACCTAAACAAACCCGTCGGGGGTCTTCCGGTAAGCCAAAATGCGTCTAAGCGCGTCTTAACCGGGAATTAATTGAGCAAGAGGGGACTAATCAACCCTGTGCTCCCAATGACCGCAACACGTGGCGGAGCGACTCTTTGCTTTAGGGGGAAAATCAAAACCTGTTATATATATGCAATGTCCTATACCTGTGTACCGTACATCAACTCATGCCTGACTTATACTTCGAACCTATTTACTTCGTCGCACGGTTGCGTAGCACCACCTTGCCATCCTGGCTGCACCTTCAAGCTGATCTGTACCACTTCTGCCCTGATCACGACCCGACTCTTAGAAAGATCTTCAACCCGTCCCGATCTTCGACAAACGACCTTGAAACCACTTGGGATCTGCTCTTCTAACACTTGTCCACTTCATATTCAGCCCGACTAAACCGAGAACTTTACTTGCCTTTGCATCTGGACGCTGATCAGAGGCTGATCAGCCCTGATCACGATCGGCATAGTGATCACCCGAGTGATCAGGCGGTGATCAGGCCGATCTGTCCTTGATCACCTCGGTAACGCTCTGGCTCATCATCATCACGACTCAATTCATCTGCTAAGCCATATTCCCGACCTTTATACCCCGTCAGGGCAACCATATAACACTGATCTCGGCCGATCAGGCCTGATCAGGCCTTGCCACGTCATCTTCGAACACACCCATAGGTTATCATCACCCACACAGCCTGCCACCCACATGCCCGACTTCATTCCACATCTAATCTTCATTGCTCGGGCATAATAAGCTGATCAGGCCGTAACTTCGTGTCATGATCAACTTCAACCACTATACCATTCATAGATCGGCTGGACGCCTGCCCTTGACACGTCATGTCAACAGTTGCTCATCTCATATTACATCCACGGGAACTCCACTTAGTAACTGTAATAACGATCGTGATCGTGATCTCCATCGTTCCATCAGTGTCTGGGACTGGGCGTAACGACAGTACTTGGCTGATTTCTTCACATCGTGAATACCCGTTGTCCGCCACCTTTTCCTCTTAACTGTGATCAGCCTTTTCCCACCCATCAACCGTCATATGTTGATGGGTGTTCTATCGTCACCAATCAACGGCCATGTGTGGTCCACTTCAGTCTCAATATTTTCCGATCGCTTTACCACAAAAACGGCTCGTTCCCCATCTCCCACTGAAGGCGCGTAAATATCTATACATTTCCAATCATTCAATTGGAGTGCTAGGATGCGTTCAGACCAAAATCTTCTCCTCCATGGTCTAATTTTCCAACCTGACGTTGGGGTAACTAGCATTCCCACTGCGCCTGTCTTCTTCTGGGCGACACTCCAAAACGCCAAACGGTGTGTCGCATCTGTGTAGTTCCACATGCGTTCCCACTGCTTCGTCATGTCGTGCGCTTCCTCGATGCTTGTTATGTGTGTTTCTTGGACAAATATGCATAAAGGTCGTCTCATGACCGGTATATTTCTCCAGGATTGTAACCAAGAGTGTCGTGTTCCCACCGAAAAACCTCTTACATTCTGCGTAATCAGTCGAAATTCGGAGTCCCCAGTGACTTTGCCGGGCCCTTGTTTGTTCAGGTCTTGCGTTTCTACTGATGCCACTGTCATCTTGCTGTAAAAATCCATTGCTTTGGTCAACCCATGAATGTGGTCCTCATCCTGGCCTTCGCGTGGCATGCCCTCAGTAACAATGAGGCGCTTGCGCACCTCGTTGATTACCTATGTTCACACTCTCCATATCCACCTGTTCCGGCTCCCTATCTGGCAGAGAAACATTAATAATAGTTGATAAGAAAAACGCAGTAATATCCTTCCACACAGAGCCATCGTCTGAGTCCAACCGCTTTGCCAGCGCTTGAAACTGGGGCACGCGCACCCGTGCCATCTGGAATCTTCTAATTTTGACCCAAATTGGATCCTGAGGTAGTGCCGCCTCCCCGGTCAAAGCCGCTAATTGCTTACTATACACGTGGGCACATAGTGCTATGAGTGCAAAATTATACTGACGATGTGGCCCGCACAACTTCCAGAGAGTATTGTTGCCACAATTATGTTTTTTTAGAGTTTTCCAATGCTGTCCGCTTGATCGTAACGCCTCTCGTTGACTGTCACCCTGTAGTATGCTAACTGTGTGCCCAGTATGTCAACATCTTCTCTACGTCCGGCTGCGTCCCGGTTGACGTACCCAGTGAGATCATGGCCTCCCAGTACTGCCGTCTCCAATGACCTCTTTGCTCAATCTAGAAATGATACGGTGCGGATTATCAAAGTACTCCATTAGTTGGACTAGGTCAAGGCGATCCTTCTTCGCCGCTTTCAACCACTCTGTCGAGGACGCGTTAAATTTCGGGAAAGGGACGTCCAGTTGATGTGGCCAGACCTGCGCCATCGAGTTCCACACATTCTCCTCAACACTGTCCAGGTCCCCCGTTTGCACTATCTCCATCTGCTCTGGTCTTCCTGTCACAAATAAATCTCTCCGAACCGTTGCAGTGACTGCTTTAGCCTCCTCCTTGGTCGGCGTGTATGTTTCATCCACAGCCTTCTTCTTCATGGTCCGCTTCTGCTCAGCATCCGCTATCTTGTTACTTTCAGTATCTCCGTCATTTGTATCCGTGATCGCCCTGCGTCTTTCCAGCGCATTATCTTGTCCCGGTTGATCCTCTAGAGCTAACGTCCCGAATGTAAAGTTTTGCCAGTGCAAAAATATTACTTCTGGAATATTGTAGGTTCTTGACAGGAGGTTTTGCACATTCTCTTCCCGGATGTTGGCTCTCAGCAATTCGTCCTGTCGTTGCTCCAGAAGATATATTACTGTCTCGACGAGAAATTTGAGTAAACCTTGCTGCCTCTGATCATTCATGCGTAATAAATGCTCAACTTGCGCTCTAATCAACTCTCCTGTAGACAAATCCGGTGATGGCTTGGCCACTAGACCCCCTGTTTCCAACTGCTTCACGGCCGTCGTTGCCTCGTTCTCCGCCCGGATCCTCTTATTTTTCACTCCGCCTGCATCCGATTCCGTCATCACGACATCCGGTTTCTCTGTACCTCCTTGAATGGTGTCCTCTTTGGCTCTCCAGCCGTGCACATACGCTTGATAGTGTATACGTTCTCAAAGTGAATCACCAAAGGCAACTTACCTCGACCGACTTTCGCTTCTTTTAACCGGGTCACTTCCGGAATACATTGTGTTAGCGAAATAGGAAATTCACCACACGTAGCAAATTTCTTCCGTTGTTGCACCCGTATTTCAGGTGCGTAGTGAATTGCGCCGGGCTTTCCACTGACCACATCCACGCTGATGACAAAAATTTGTCTTTGCAGTAGTGTACCTAGACAAATTAAAGTATCATTACTTCCCCAATTTTGGCTACTTACCGTCGCATCAAGTTTCGACGAGCTGTTTCCGTAGTCGTGCAGGTACTCTTTAAACTCTATCTCCGTTTGTTTTGCAGCCATTTTGTCGTAGCCTCTTCCAAGGCTTCGAAGCGTCTGTTTTCTGACCCCCGCCGGAAACTTCGCTTTAAAGTCCATCAGTACCTTCGTTACACATCCTTTTTTGAGACATGCGGTGGCTGGTTCCAATATCTTGGGGCTTTCCTCTAGAGAAGAGTTGAACAGTGCTTGCACAATACTATATGCCTGACAATTTCCAGTAGTTGGGGTAACCACTTGCTGGAGCCCCATAGCTAGTAATGCGTCGTTTAAATTGTAGTCCATTTCCAATATGTTTTGTTCGGCTTCCCAGTTGAATGATTGAAGAGGACCTTCCTGGTGGCTAAGTGTTTTGATGAAGTTGCCTAGCTCCGCTTTAACTTGCGCCTCCACTACTAGAAGATCAGTGTTCTCCTATTGTCTACCCTGCGTACCAGTTTTTACCCGCGGTTTACTTATTCCTTCCTTGAGTCCAGGGTTACTTTTGTGTTGAACCGGGTTAGGTTCCGGTTCGGTTTTTTCCTTCAGTGATTTATATTTATCCGGTTTTGTGACTGTACTACGTAGAGACCTTTTAACGGTAGTCTGTGATGCTATCGTTTCCTGCTTAGCCAACGGGTGGCTCTGCTTACCGTGCCCTGTCCCAGGTTGAACCTGTTCACTATTCCCTACTGTTGCCCCATTTTTCTTTTTCGTCACCGTCATCCAGTCATCCCCGTGTTCAGCAACCTTACCTTCTCCTTCCGCTTTAGCCGTGGCTGGGCCCTCCAGTCCAGTCTGTCCTGATGTGGTGGCCTGAGGCTTCACCATCCCCGTAGTCGATGCGATTGTTTCCTCTGCCTTTTCCGTTCCATTGGTTGTTTTCGTGTTGGCCTGTTCTTTTTGCCGACGTTCCCGAAGCAAGTTGCCCTGCTCGACACAGTTTTCCCGGACTTCCTTCATGAGTTTCTCCATGCTGTCAAAGATTGGGTCTGGCGTGTCGATTAATTCCGCCTCTTCAACTGTGACAGTAAGACTATTTTCCCCATATAAATTCTTTTGAGTTACTGAACATCCCCTGACTTGATGCCCAGCCTCACCGCACCTCAGACAATGAAGTTTCCTCTTCGTGCTTGGATGTTCTAGGGTAAGGATATGTCCGCACCATATTAATCGCCAGATTTCCCGCAGTTTCTTCGGACAACCACTAGCTGCGATGACGATTTCCCAGTCCAGCGACGTTGCTGATAATGGTCCCCCGGAGTCAAGTTCCTCAAAGCGAAAGTCTACAGTGGTAATCGACTGTAAAAACCCGTGCAGTTTCATTATATCAATGTTGCGCGTAACATTGCGCAGGATGATGACGTAATCCGGCCGGAAGCCCATTCCATAGCTCGCTCCTGATATTTTTCTGGACCAGACCGGTTCCTCAGAGTTTTCTTTGCCATGTAAGTTGCGTAACCCATGAATTTGTTTGTGATACGGAACACTAACCGCCTCATACCGTTTTGCAATTTCTCGTGTTAGGAAATGTAAGTGAAGACAGTGGTCCGATTCATTATAGCTGATCGATTTGACCTTCGCTAACATGTCCCATAAACTATCGTTAGCCATACCTCGTGCAGTGACCGCTGTCGAAATACTTTCTTGAAGGCTCTTCGTGCTCTGACAAGCCTTCTTGATCGCTGCTTCTCCCTTAAGATCCATGATTAGGCAACCTTCCACTCTAGCCTTGATTGTTAAGATTAGCCTGAGACGGTCTTTTGATGTCATAATTTGGCGTAAAAAGTGCGGGATAGAATCGTTCCTTCCGCCAATCCTTTTACTATTTGCCATTCGTCCGGACTACCATCCCTAAATTGCTGTTTATCCTTGCCTCGCCACTCCTTCTCACAAACTTGTGTGAGAGTTGCAATACGTTCTTGAGAAAAGACTTCAGGGTTGAAAAGGTAGGCTTTGTACATAGGTGTTACCTTAACCGTTTCCGCTTTTGTTCCTGTGACTTTGTGAAGCCATCCTTGTAAGACACTTTGACCCTTTACCGCTACTTTCACCTGGCAACTACCTATCTTACGGGCCAGGATAGTGACTAGTGGTTTGTTCAGTTTGTGCGCTAAATTCCATGCATCCAGCGCCTTTTGATACCATACCTTCCAACTTAGATTATGCTTAACTACCAGTAATTCAAACAAGTCGATAAGACGCCCCATTTCAGAGTTTGACAACTCTACCCTCTTCACTCCAGCTTGCTTACCACCTCGTTGCGTACGTTTAATGAAGTGAAATGATCCCCGGAACAGTTGATGAGTCAGGTCCAACCACGTTTGTAATCGTGGCCTGGTTTATTCTGCATCCTTCAGTGTGTGAAACAGGACGAGAGCCAGTTCCTCCGGAGTATTCGTTTTGACAGGGAGTGGCGTACTCTCGCCACCCTCGTCAACCATCGATCCATCCGACGGCTCGACCACTCCTTCCATAGCGGTCGCTTCCTGAGTATTTTCACTAGGTGTTTCTTCTGTAAGATCGATAACTGCCGTTTCTCTCTCGGTGGTCATAGTGTTAGGCTTATTCGTGTTCTCCTCCTGACCGACTTCGTCGTCAGGAGTTTCCGGGACTATCTCATCGATGTCCCGGCTTTCGTGCCCTTCTTGCGTTCCGGAGTGAAGGTTCTCTCCCCCCCCCCCCCAGTAGGCTTATCAGGCGGTTTACGTTCCTCACCAGGGTTGCCTCCTGGGGGAACCATAGTTCTTAAACTTACAGTAGCAGAAAGTTTGCCGTGCAAGTCCCGATCCACACCCTACCTGTGCTGGGTAGGAGGGGTCTATGCGACAAAATCAGGACTGATCCGTACAATCGATTACCACGAAAAGCAAAAAAAACGTTGCATACTTATAAATTACCATGTATTTTAAATGTGGTATAGAAATACGTCGGTATAATGCAGTGCATTATACAGATGTTTGATACATAATGGATCTCAACTGCATGAGGGGGACGTAGACGTACGGTCTACAACTGGATGGGAACTCCAGGGACTCGACGTATGAAGTTTACACAGATGCGAGCTCCAGCTGTCAAACCAAAGAACGCAAATCGGTAACTGGATATGTGATTAGGATGGCCGTAGCCAGTGTGTCATGGTGCTGTAGCAAGCAAGGATCTGTGTATCGACAGCAGAAGCCGAACTCATCATACTTGGAGAAGGCACCAAAGAGAGTGAATGGATCCGCCACCTATTCACAGAGATGAGTCCATTACAAGTAAAATAGCAAGACATCTATCAGTGCGGATAAAAACCCAGGCAGTCGCAAAAGCACAAAGCCGTTGAGATCAGCTATCTCTTTACGAGTGGCCTAGTTGACACAAAGTAGAGTACTGCAGGATAACTGAAATGGCGGCGGACCTTATAACGAAGGCACTACCGTCAGGGAAGGTAATTCTTTTTAAAATCATCTTAATAATTATTTACATAAATAATTTATAATTTAATTTGTATAAAATATTCTTAAAAAGTACTCCCTCCGTCCCAAAATTATTATCATTTTATTTAATTATAACAATCGGACAATAACTTTGGGACGGAGGGAGTAAATAGTAACTTTGATGAATTTTTAAAAATGAGAGAGAAGATCGGAGTATGCGATCTAACAAAGCTCCATCGAACTATACTTTTGAACATTTCATTTCGAATGAATACTGTTGCAGAAAGGATAATGCCGTATGGTAAGTATGGTTGGAAGAGAACCATCGACCAGACATCTCGGAGGGAGGACGGAAGGACGACGTTATTTATCTCCCAGATCTGATCGAGGGAACAACTACACCTATTCCCGTCCAAAGCTAGATTAGTTTCAAGATTTCTAGGTTTTGGTAAAATGAGGTTTCATGGATTCTTTACCAAGCAAAGTTAGATTATTTACGTACTTAGTGGAGACATCACTGTGCACAGCCTTTTATGCCTGTATTGTTGCTATTTGCTATTAACATCATCCTCGCAGCCAATATCACGCAAGTGAGTCACTGATCCGTTGCTTCGGATCAGTGACTCACTTGCGTGGCATTGGCGCGCGCAAAATCACGTGACTTCGCTTCCAAACTAGAGGATACTCACGCTCGAAGTTACGTGGTTTACGGCAGAAAGCGATTGAAAGGATTATTGGGCGGGAATATTCTACGGTACGGAAGTTTCCCTAATGAGGTCTTGCGATTGTTTTTTGTAGTGTTTTAAGAGTTTTGATGTTTGGTGTGTTTGATTTAGTGGCCAGTGGAGAGTTACGGGCTAATTTATAGATTCCGGACCCCCGATTGGTACGGCAATGTTTTATTTTACAGCTTGCTTCAGGTTCGTGTGTCAAGTTGCCATGGATTATGGAACGTAACTAACCAGCTGTCGTATTGTTTCCAATGGCTAGTTCCTGTCTGTTGGAAGTCGTGGCACAATGAAAGAAAAAGCGCATCTTCTGTTTCAACTAGTCAACCAGCAGCAATGCGATAACCTTAACCTTGACCAACGAGGCATCGAACAGGTTGCAGGTTGTGAACCCTTTAGGATTGTGACTAGAGGCTCGAATTGACGTTGTTGCATGGTTTGCTCCATTAGATTTACTCTTCAATTTGCTAACCAATCGGATGTTAGCGGGTATTGGAGGACGTCTAGTGGTCGAACTGTAACGAAATGAACGGTTAGATTTCATCTCCTGTGTAGCACAAGGCCTTTGCTACAAACCAATTTGGAATCAAGCTGTAATCCATTGCACATTCGATGGCTTGCTTCCATCTACTCATTGGCTCGAGTATGCTCTTGAGGACAGCGAGATTGGTCAATTGATGGTTTGGGAGACGAGTCGGAGACGTAGCTCAAGAGGTTAAGCCACCAAAAGTTTCGCTCTTTGAGCTTTTGGAAACTGACCACCTTTCAACCAACGCTTGCTGGGCTTTGTCAGACTCGTTACTGCAAAATAATACCGGATGGTTCCAATGATAGAGCAAAATCTATGGCGCCATTTCTTGAAAAATATGGCTTTGGAAAGGAGAAAAGGCTTGCAGGCAATAAACACATTACTTTTCTCTCGAGAAAGATGAACAAAAAGTTACTGGCGTGGTGACCACGATCCACGACCGATGAATTGGTCCGGAATCCCTTCCGATGTCACGCACTACGTGTTTTGGTGTCAATGATCCATGTGTTGAGGGAACGTAGCTAATCTGCTATAGCGAATGATCTTGTGAGTCGAGGTCAACAAGTGACAGACAGCCTACTCACGTCCTGGCTACCGTGAGCGCACCAACTGGATTACTGGTCGTAGTTTCCTGTCAATACTTTTGATGACAGCAATAATCCGGATGGCTCCAATCGACCCAAAAGGCGAAAGAGATAGATACAGTGGATATTAATAAAAACTGTTCAAAACTGAATTGATTAGAGTTATTCACCGAGACGCATATCCTCTATGTGCTTGGCTTTTCCCACCATTTTGTACTGTGAATTTCCTGACTTACAACGATGGCCAGAGTAATTCTCACCATTGCATAGTCTGCAGCTTCACGGAGGAGACTCAGTTTTTGCGCCTCAATACATTGGCCATCGTGAAAGAGAAGTCAACCGCGGTTTAGGGCAACGTAACTCTTGATGACACTTTTCAAAACGCTAAAGTAACTTTCAATTGCGTTGCACATAGGGCTGTAGGGCGTGAGGTGCAGTATAACAAGTCGTTCTGTCGGTAGCACCGGCTTGCTCTCAACGGGTCGATCGACAAGTATCTCTTCACTTCGGTTGTGAGCAGGTGCGTCGTCCAAGACTAGCAGTATCTTCTTGCCACGGTAGGTTGCCTGACTGTCGACCCAATGCTTTCCACTGACAAACGTGACAAGCAAAAATATGCATTCATGACTATTTTCCCACCACAAGATTCACCTCCATTACGCCGATGCCGTTCGCCACAGCGCACTGGGTTTGTAGATTTTTTTAGCGAGATTGGCATAGACGTCGTTGCACGCTCACCCGCTTTTACGCGCCCAACTATGCGTGAGGATTTATACCCATTATAGTTAGTCTCATCGCAGTAAACAATCACATTACCCTCCGCCTGGTACGTATCCAGCTTCAATGAACTCGCGGCGCTCAATCTTGTTCGCGATCCAATCGGAGCTTATTCATCGTGTATGGAAGGCCAGTCAAATGACGACTGATCGTAGACAAGCTGAGCTCCATACCGCGTTCGCTGAAAATAAACAGGCACATGTTTGCGAGCGTAATCGTTGAATTGTGCTTAACATCATCCTCGAACGAGATAAAGATCTCAGGCGACATCTTAACGCACTCTGCGCGCAGACTGGCTCGCTTCTTGTCCTCTACCTGGCGAGTTTTAACTAGGACATACGCGGAGCTGCACGTAATACCATTCGCGAGCGCAATAGACAGCCAGTTGTCGCCATGGTCGAACGCCCCAAGGACTCGCTGACGCTCCGCGGCAGTTGTCTTTGGCTTTTTTTGTTGCGCCGTAGGCACTTTGGGATTTTTGGCGCGTCTAAAAATGTTGTGCACATTAATGTCTCCCCCAAGTACGAAAATAATCCAACTTTGTTTGGTAAAGAATCCAACCTTGCACGAAACCTTATTTTCCGAAAACCTACTATGCTTTGAAACTTATCCACCTTTGGACGGGAAAAGGAGTAGTGCAATGAGGACTAACAAGAAAGGAGGCAGATTCATTTTCCTATTTACTGCAGATTAAGCACGTCGTGAGCAGTGATGCGCAAAAATTTAATATAAAATTCAAACATTACAAATAAAATCAGTTCCAACTATTTATCGATGTGAAAGTCAATCACATCCAATCCCATAGCCAAAGATTCAAATAGTGCAGTTTTCTACTATGTTAACACAGAGCTGCAGAAAGAGCAGCCGAACAGGAATGGAACGACGCCAATGGAAAAGGTACATGCTCACTTTCCAACTTGCACACGAATGGGCAGTTCAGCTGATTTTTGCAGTGGCATGAGATCTCTATCCAAAAGCAAACTAAACTTATTGATACCTCCCATCAGCGCGTGACTAGTCAAGGAGCGAGTCTATAAGACTATCGCTGTCGCAGTCGGGCTCGGATTCAATTGCAGCAGCGTCATTCACCCCGCTTCCTCCTGGAGGCGATCGGCTCCCTTCTATCTTGAGCACTTCTTTGTGACAGCGCGCTTTTTAGCCGCCTTCTTCGCAATGTGCTTCAGCCTACGCACGTAACGCTGATGGTCATTTGCGTCACGGGGCGGGAATCCGATGTGCACGTTCGAAAGAATGTGTCGTACTTCTGTCGGTCCCACTTGTAGAAGCTGCTGACGACACTCCACAGCGTCTTCAGTCAGCCAAAACATTCTCTATGATAACCCGATCACTCGAGATCCTGTCTTTGCTGTCTTCATATTCAGAAGCAAGCTGGCTTCCAGGTGGCTTCTTCATCGGGGAGATGCCGCGTACGTCGTCTGCGATACCTTGGTAGCCTCTATCCATAAAGAGTGCCAAATGTTTTGGGTTCTCGTCTCCCATCGGGCCACAATCAGGCAGATTACGCTCGTCCGGAAACTTGAGGAGCTGAGACTAGTGGAACTCTTCATTATCGTCAAAGCTTTTTGTTACTCACGCTACCCTTGGCGTAGTTCGTCATACCGATTGTGTATCCTGTAGGCACGACTGCTATTCAACCTTGTGCCCATACAGACCATGATCTGTTTTGTCTGTGACTATTGAAGAGCTGAAGAACGCCTTCTTCTCTCTAAAGGCACCCGCCGGTGCCTCCGCCTCCTAGAAAGTCACGTCGATTGCGTATCACGCCTCAGGAAAATCGCCTTTCACTTGCCTGTCATGTACAGCATCGGGTGCTTGTTTCAGATGCGCTCAACGAACTTCTCGACAAAACACGGCCACAGCATAGTGACAATATCGGACGTTCGTCGTGTCAAGAACCTGGTTTCAGTCTAGCAGAACATGGCGGTCACGAAATCCCATGTGCCCCACTGCTTCAGTGCCGTCAGAGCCATGAAGAGCATTCCTTGTCGGTCACCTGGCGCTTGACGTTCCAGTGCCGTGCGATGTACACCTTTAGCTAGCGCCAAAGCTTCTCAAACTTGCCAAGATAGAAATTGGTCGCCGTGTGGACGCTTTGATCCCCACGCACTTCGATATACCGGTCCAGGATAGTCCAGATCGTCATCTTCTTTTTTGAGAGGCGTGATGAAGAATTTGGCGCGCTTCCTCTTTCTCGCCTCTTCTAGCTTCTCCATTGCCCCTATAGCCTTGTTGATGTTCGTGTCTGTCAAGCGCTTGGGGACGGCTGGTACGCTTTCATCGGCCTGAGATGCTGTGCGGTGGCGGCTTGACGAGTCGGGGGGCGATGCGGCGTCGTGAGGCTCCTGACCGAGTCATTTCAAAGCGGTTACTGCGTCACTTGCAAGGGTTTCGCGGTAATTTGAAATGGAACTCCTGAATATGAAAGGGACCGTGTAAACTCAGATTCATTGGCTCCGCGGTTGGGTACACAGTCATATACGGCTGTTGTCTAATTCGTGGCTAATGGGTGGGTCTATCTAGAGTGTCATTGTGATATTAAAAGACTGCCATATGAATGCTAATCTAGTGCGTCACCAGCCATTCACTTCATTTTTGTCGAGGGGCTTATAAACGGCTAATTTAGACTTGTGCTTCTGGCGGTCCATACTCGACATTGTGCCACATTGTCCATACCTCCTTTTTTCTTATCCGTGACCCCAATGAAGCCCCGCATCAGCTATTCTAGGCGCTATTTGAGGACCTACAGTAGACGGTCGTTACCATTGCCGTCTCTGTGCAAAAGTCACAAACAGCGGCTATACAAACTTAATCGACCATCTCCTTAGACACGTCGGGACGTATCGGTACATGAAGCCTTTGACCGGGCGACTTTGAAAATACACATGTAGGAAGTAGAAGACGTCGTCCGTGATGGCATTGCGATCGCTTCAAATAAAGACCCTTCGAATTGCTTATCGATGCGGAAACTGAAGCATCCACGCATTACGCAGCCGTCATTGCTGTGATGTCACCTAGTGACGAGTGACAGGAATGACAAATATCTACTCTACTTTTCTCCTTTCGAGGACGAAAGCAACATGAGTGCAAACGCATTTATTGGTTTGGTCGCCTACGTACCTTGGTGTTTCACGATTGTGCTCCTACGGTCTATGAACGTATTATTATCGGCGCATTATCGGTACGAGTGCTGGTCCCTATTAGGGCTGTGCCAGCCATCGTCTTCAGCTTGCTGGGCAGCAAGTACTTGCCCCACACAAAGGTTATTTTATTTAAAATCAGTAGTCTCATACTGAAACTGGATAGCGTCCAAAATCGTCATCGTCTACGCAAAGACGGTGCATTGATGCCGGTGCTCCGCAACACGACTCGATGGAGCAGTACTTATGCGATGATCAAGCGCTACACAATGGTGAAAGATTACTTCGGTCATAAAATAAGTGATCCAGGTGAGGATATAGCGCTGGGCAAGCTTTTTTGTCTCTTAGTAATGTACAGTGTAAATATGCGCCTAAAACAATCAAGGCACCGCACTCTGAAAGTGATGTAATGAAAGTACTGGGTGGCGAGAAGAGTGATTGAATGCCGCTGAGGCTATTGTGCTCGGTTGGCCGGTACGTTACGACTCAAAGGCAGAAGACGCCTTGCTGATCGTATCCTACTCGAAGAAACTGCTCGACCTCCTTCGCAATACTTGGACTTGCGCAGGATTCCCATCACGTCCAATGAGGTTGAGGGACTCTTTTAGCGACCGGTCCCGAGTGGAGTGTCTACCGATTTGCAATTGATCCATCAACACTCGAAACCCTTCTTTTTTAGAGTATAATCGTACTCTTGGGGACGCGCAGTTGGTTGCTGCCGTCATTTTTCAAGATAGCCGCAATAGACCCCCATGTAAGGATTACGACAATGGCATTAAGCGTACTTAATTTGATGTTGATTAAGTTACTTTTGAATTACTATATGCCCTTCCCTATACGCCATATGACATGCCAGATGGGTCCACTCTAGAGAAACACTCAGGTACCACCAGAGGCAGCCGCGAAGTGCGTCGTTTTCGATTTATTCTGTAACTTTTCAAATCAGTCTCCAAGTTTCCAAGTCACACGATCACCATTGACTATAATAGTAACACATTATACATTAGCGGCTTTTTTTAATTGTCTTTTTGTTGACGGCCCATGATGAAAACATGGTGTAGTGCCGTGGAGTGACTTGGTTGGCGTAGTTCGCGAAAACCAGCAGTGCATAAAGCAAATTAGCTGAGATGCTCAGGAAGAAGACTTATTGGAGTTGGAGAACATGTATTTTCAATATTTGATTGACAGTGGCGATTCAATAAACGACTAGATTAAAGAATCTAGATTGCACGTAGAAACAAGGTTTCCTTCTACTCACCCGCAAGCAAATTACGTTCAAAGTATCATCATGTACATCGAGTTCAAGAACTTTTGGTGCTGGAATGGCATTCACTCGTTCGCATTGACGGTACTTCAAACGAAGCATCGTCTTCATCTCACTGATAACTCACAGAGGATGTGAATTGGCTTCGTTTATAGATAAACTTGTCTTTCGCAACAGAAGTCTGGACACAACAACCAGCGTATTGGACTCGGTAAAAGGAAGCCAACGTTGCACTGCCATACTCTACATGACGTTTCTCAACCACTCGATCGACCATCGTGGCAATTTGGGTGAGCATTTTTGGTATTCTTTGAATCGACGCTGCTGATTTAATCACACAAGCAAACGCTCCGAAATTGAGAGCTCCTTGTCGATCCACTCGACCGGCGACACGCACTGCCAAACAATGTAAAGTTCACGTCCAATCGACTGCTGGAGACGTTGATAATAAGCAACGCCAGGTGAGGACGTGGCTCTTTCGACACAATCGATCGCAGCGAGTTTACAGCATACTGCTTCAGCAAATTGGGCGCGGAGAACGTGAATTTGTAGCAAGCATTCAACAACATCAGTTTTACCTCAAGAAGGTTCAAATGTGGTGACCAATCGTCCATCATGTGTGTGATACCTTCTTAAATCCCCTCAAAGTCATGCGCTTCATCTGGTTACCTTTCCAACACTCGTAAGCATGCAACTTTGACGTTAAATCATTGAGTAGTTCGGCAAGCTCAATGAAGCACCTTGAAACGTTTGCATGTCATCCAGCAGATCTCTTCTGGCCGACGGCGACATTTGTGTCAACCTTCTCTCTCTCAAACGTGGGAAAAGACAGACGTCAGAACTTGGAGAATCGGGGCCTTGATAAACCAGAAACTTTCTGTTTCTTGATAACAATCGACCAAGAGCTGACTTAAGAGAGCAGTTGCATGTTGTCGCACAAGCTTTGAGGGTTTGCTCATTGTTGCTATCGATAGGAGTATTGGATCCGATTTCGATCATGAATAGCGGGAAGAGATGGAAACCCCGATTAGCAAACAGAGCTCCCAAAGAGCGCGCGACAAGCATTTGCACGTCGGTCGCTTCTTTTGCGAACTTGCTAAAATAAATGACTTGTTTTAATTTGAAAGCTCTGTTTTGGTTGATACATGGGCAAAACCAGTCTATCATCGAGTACCTTTGGAATTCACTGTGTACACTGACGTTGTATATAATAACGTACCAAATCATCTGTTTTTTTAAGCAATCCGCAAAGTGTTGTACAAAAGTCAACATGAAACCAATATAAAAAGTGTTGTACAGAAGCCAACATGAAACCAATAGTTGTTTTACTAGGTCGATACACTAAATCAAACTCCAGTTTCTCTCTGGCATTTGTCTCAATCTCTGGAAAAGGTATCTAATGTGCGACAACACGTTGTGTAATATGTATGAGTTGCTACGGAATAAGATTATTTATCGATCTTTTTGCTGTCCATAAAATATTGCACAACCTTGACAAACTACGATTCGGTAGCAAGCAAATGAATTATTCAGCACGATCTTCCATTGTCATTCTCACAAGACGTCGTTGGGACCCAGCGTACTTGATCTCATAAACCTTTAAGTGTTTAAATATGAAGTTTTATGGTACACTCAGTGTTACGCTACTTTTTGTCGGTAACGATATGTGTAATGGGGTGCCATTACATAAGTGATATTTAAGTTGAAATATCACCGTTCAATTTCAGACTTAATGTCTGAAATGCGAATATTGGATTATAAGTTGTTATAATCCACCTTGAGAACAGATTCTGATACAATTATCGAATCAACCAAGTAATCTAATGATAAAGATCTCATTAGATCAGTTTCATACTACATGCTACTATGATTATTCTAGGTCTAATTATACTAGTTAGCTCTTAACCATTCATAAATATATTCACTCTTAATCTTACCTTCTTGTAGACACGTGGCCTTAGATATACTTCCTCCGTCCGAAAATATACGATGGTTGGAATGAAAAAGTCTCGATTAGGAACAATTCTTGTCGGATTCCATATCTGATTGGATGAAAATACTCACGCGTTTTTGGTCATTCTGATGGTACTTATCCCACTTTTTTTAATTTCTAGAAGTGACGATACACGCGGTCGAAAATTGAATACCCGACGCCTGCACTACTTTACTTTTCGCCAAAACCATAAATTAGCCTCTATGGCCCTGACGGCTTGTAAACAACGCAAGAATCTCACTTCGACGGTGCGCGGAGAAGTTGTTTCTTTTCTTCTGAGCGTCTCCATTGAACTAGATCCGCCAATCGGTGCTATACGAGAGTGTGCCATTCAACCCAAGTGCTGTGACGCACAAATCACACGAGTATGGCGGCGCGCAGTTGCTGACATCAAGGCGGGACGAGCTATTATCTACGATATTGGAAGGAAGGGCAGAAGCGGCCGTACGTCGCGCCTGACGGACGAGCTCCGCTGCGAACTCAACCATGCTATCGAACTTATCCCGCTTGAAGAGCGAACGGATATTCGGACATTAGCGAGTTCCCTCGGTATACCAAAATCGACTCTTCATGACAACTTCAAGACCGGCGTGTTTCGCTGTCATACAGCAACGGCGAAGCCGGTTCTTTCCAACGATTAGCTTGTGGCGCGTGTCCGTTTTGCGCTTCGTTTTGTCGTGCCCGGACCCTGCACCAGACTGTTGTTCAGCGCAATGTTCGAGTTCGTACATATCGATGAAAAATGGTTCTATATAATGAAGAACAAGCAACGCTACTACCTAGGGGAGCACGAAAAAGATCCCTACTTAGCCGTCAAGAACAAGAATTACATCATCAAGGTCACGTTTTTTTTTGTTGCTATTGCCCGTCCTCGTGGGAACGCCAAAACCCATCGTCTGTGGGACGGGAAAATTGGGTTGTGGTCCTTCGTCGTCTATGTCTCTTGATCTCCTATACTCAGCCGTGCCAGCAGCTCTGACGTCGTCTCGGCCTCTTCTTCAAGAGCAGAGTCAAAGAAGACATCATTGAGCAATGCTCCACGACTAAGAACACTCAATCCCTCAAGAATTTGAGCTCCTGTGGGTAAATCCTTGCTCAACAACGTATGACGTTGCAAGTCTTCACTAAAGCCGAACGCTCGAAGATCCTGCAGCACTGACTTGGTCGAAGATGCCGTCATGTCCGTATAATACAGTATAAATCCATCCAGCTCCACACGTGCACCAGTAGATTCCCCGTCGTTTTTCATCCCGTCATCGTTCGGGATGCCGTATTTCGCCAACATCTCGCGTGCATGTTGCTCGACTGCCGGACTATTGACAGCACTACTTAGCGACATGGAAATGTATTGTTTCAACTCTTCAAGACCCAGACTTGGATTCGTTTTTTTCGTTTCTGGTCCTCCTGGTTTCTGAAATTCCCCGAATATTTCCGTCAAGGCACGCTCAGCTTTCTCAGATAACACCGTACGATGGGGAAATTGCGTACTACCCTCAGCAAGAAGAGACTCCGTCGTACGCCGGGGTAAACCTAAGATCGCGATCACACACTCGAGCAGATATTGGTAGTCCGGCGACGCATACCGTGAAGCTGTGAATTGCAACGTCGACGAGGGAACGCATCTTTCAATGCAATCGAGCTCCGATCGCACAGGAAAACGTTTATCAAACGTGCAATCATCTCCACTTGTTGCAGCTCGAGGCGCTGTTTCAGCACAGTTTCGTAACAGCATAAAACATTCCTCCAAATGCGACTGCTGCATGATCGACGTTTGATCCGAGAACGACGGAATCGCCTCGACGAACGCTCGAAGGACTTTCGTATCCGCTGCTGCTGCTTCGTCAGCACTCGACCCATCCAACACAGTTTGTTCTTCCTTCGTGTGCGCTTCATAAGGCTCGAGAAACAAGGTGCACAAACGACTGATGCGCGATCGAAACAGGGCACTCGAATGCAGCTTCAGTCACGTTTTGACCGCTGTGGGTGGGTCTACGTGGACCGTCTTGGGCCGTAAATTTGTGATCCATTGAGTCATCCGACCAAAGTAGGGATGGAAGGGCACGCGGATGAGTTCGAAGATGCCATGAACATGTGGCAGGCAAAACGTTTTTGTACAACCGACGACGATTGGACGATGAGGCCAACGATTCAATGAATTCGTACGATGGGCTTTTCCCTTGGTGTGGCCCTGGCACTGATTGTGTCCAACTTGCTCTTTGTCTTGTAGGAAAGAGAGAGCAAAAATGTCAGACCTCGAGAAAAGCCACCCAAACTCGACGTACATGGCGTCGATTTTTGTACGAACGGGGCACTCGGCCATTGAAGCGTCATACCACCAATTGTACGATCAAACCGACCCATAGGAGATCAAAACTCAGTAATCAACCTGTTACTCAAAACTTCACCTGTTACTCAACGTTTCACCCGTAACTCAACAGATCACACGTTACTCAATGATTAACGAGTTACTCAACGATTAGACCAAGTGGAGTTTGGCAAGAATGGCGAGTACAAGTAAGACAAGCGACGTGATGGCCAGTGCAAGTCCCCTCGTTTACTATATCCTCCAAACGTTCGTAATTGCTGCGCTTCGAGTTTCGATCGAGGAAACCAAAGGGCCGAGAGAAGATTAATAAACGCCCAGACGGCTGCAGCACCCATGACTTGATCTCGAACAATCTGGGCATCTTCATGGATAATTGTCGGTGTAATCGTGGGGACAAAGATCATAGCTAAGTCACATGGAAAAAGATTGGGACGTAGCGATCCCAAGACCTTGAAACGAGAGAGCCAGGCCCATTGTCACGCCTTCACAGCTAACAAAGGAAACTTCAGTGATTGACAGCATAGTTAAGAGCAAAATCCAGGTCTTGGACCAAATGAGAACCCCCGTCGAAGGAAAAAAAACATTTTGAACGATTCCAATTCGATATAATAACGATGGCTTGGGTAAAACTTGTGACGACAACGAGGAGTGTCCGGTAAAAGCCAAAGGACGCCAGTTGGTGCCGTGGAGGAGACGCTTGACAAGGTACTGTGTCGTCCGTACAGTGTCGGCCTACTAACGTCCGAAGCAGTCGAGATCTCCACGTTAAAACGGAAGCTTGAGGTACATAAATGTCGATGTCTTTACAGTTTGGTGCTATGTTTGTTAACAACATCTTGCTAACAGAAGGCTCGACAAAAAATGCAGGATATCTGCTTTACACTTTTATGTCGAGAATGGTAGGTCGAACAAGTCGAATATCATTGCGCCATACGTTATGGACGTTAATTGCCCCCCCCCCCCCCCCCCCCCCCCCCCCCGGAGAAAATGCGTCCAATGAGGTTAGCGACGTATTTCCTTTTTTTTTTCATCTGCAGGTAATGTTGTGATCCTTTTTCCTTGACTTGACTTTGTTGCTCAGAATCTGTAATTGGATTAGCTTTTGTGGCAACGAGGACTACGACGCGATGGGGACTAACGAACAAGAACCAAATGAACGCAGTCAGCCGCCCGCTCATCTGTGGCCGTCGTACCCACAAGACTTTTTGGCAAGGAAAATTAACCTGCAGATCCCGCCTGAGAAGAGATGTAACGGAGCAAACTCCACCGCTTAATTCCAATTAGACTCGAGTAAACTGGGAATAAATTAACAGTCAAGAGTCGCTTGTTTTGTTGTATACTAATGGACCAAGATTTTGACATCCTCATGAGCGGAATGGCTAACGTGTCTAGCCTCATTACTCGATGGGTAGACATTTGGAATGAAAAGCTTGCCCATTCGTGTAGTCACGGTAGGGTGGAGGTACAAAAGACCACTCTTCGCGATCCTTAATGAGTAGTTTCTTGCCACGTAAAAAGGTACTAAAAACATGTCTCAGGATGCTGCTTACGGAAATGGTCGAATGCTTTACGGCCATGAAGAGTGATAAGACGAAAAAGGTTGTGTGATGACTCTGACCATGCGCCAAGGGGGGCATCCTCGTTGTAGGGAAAGATCGATAGCCGCTGAATGTACTTGGTAACCTGCAGACCCGCAGCCCGGGTCTGCTCTTGCTCTTTGCTAGCCTCGCGCGCCTCTGTGATACGCTGTTTCAGCCCCTCCATCTCCATCGACTGTTACCCGCCCCACTGGTCGGGTAGCAGTCCACCCACTGCGATGTCTCGGCCGCACACTCAACCACCGCACTGCCAATGGTGAGACAAGCCAGAAGGTTCGTGTGCCTGTTCAACCTACTGAAGCTGTCTTGATGTCACATTTTCTAAGTTCGTCTGTGTAGATAGCAAATAAAAAAAATCGAACTTATTGCTTATATTTCCGGACATCCGATAAACAGGCGACGTTCTTATATTTTCGGACAGAGGAAGTATATATTTAAGAGACTATATAACTAATTAAATAGTCTACCCTAAAGTTTGTCTTAAATAAACTAAGGAAGACCAAATTACGTTTGATCCTAACTAATTGCACGCTCCCTCACTGCAATTTTACAGTGTAAGCCAGTAACAGCTAGCCCGTTACACCTGGTAGCACTTTGTGGTCCGTCTGGACGACCACTGTTGACGCGTTCCGCTAGTTAACCAGCGGAACAAAGGTTTAAGAGCCGCCCGACCGTCAAGACGACGGTCAGCAAACGTGAGCGCGAGCGACAGCTCCCGCAAGACTTAGTGAGGGAAAGTTTCCCTCAATGGACACAGAGAAGTGTGGACACTGTTGTGGAGATGGTGCGGACCGTAGGGTCCGAGATCATCTCCATCCTCCGAGGTAAAACCCCGGAGGAAGCTTTGGATACGGTTACCCGTTTCGAGAGGATGTATATCGATCCTCAGGTGCGATCCGCAATGTTACGGTCGCCACCTGCAACGCCCACAGCGAGTGCGAGCGTTGATGTGGTAAAGGCGCGGATTTCGCCCTTTACTGGCGAAGGGGGTGAACACCTTCGTAGATGGTTCGCAGAGGTGGAAGATGCCATCTCTGCGCAAAAGATTGTGGACCCACGTTCACAAGCTTATTTCGCCACCACATGCCTAGGCGGTCGCGCCAGGGCATGGGCGATGAGCCGCAGATCCACTGATGGATCTGCGTTCCTGACGTATCAGGATTTAAAAGCTGAGCTGAAGCTCAACTTCGAAGCTCCAGAAATGGAGCTTAGTTGCCGTGAAGAGTTCATGGAACTCAGGCAGGGCAAGCTGAGCCTACATGCGTACGCTCAGAAAATACAATATTTGTTATCAAATATTGTATACGAGCCGGTGCCCCCTCACTGGCTTCATGAAGGGACTGAATGACGGTCCCATCAAACAGAGTCTTTATCGGGTTCCCCCAAAGACTCTGAGGGATGCTATCGACCAAAGCATCCGGGAGGAGTTCAGCATGCGTCAATCAGCAGCGCATGCTGGGGTTAGTCGAAAAGCGCAAGCGCCTTTCGACTTTAACGTGCCGCCAATGCAGCATGTTAATACTAACCAGAACTTCCAATCGAGACGAAGTTCACACTTTCTCCCGAGACACCAAAACCCGCGCCAGAGCGCGGGCGGAGGAGGTCCAGAACCGATGGGCCTATCGGTTGAAGTTGCCTCGACACCGAGGCAACCGAAGAACAAGAAGTTCCTTCGCTGCAATAGATGCGCGAAGATGGGCCATTACGCCCATGAATGTATGGCGCCGCGTCCGGCGCCACGCAGTCAGCGGACTGGACAGTCCGCTGGTCGGCGACATCAACAGGGGCAACCCTCTGTTGATGCAAAAAACGTCAACAACCAGTAGGGGCGGGGCGCCCTACTGGACGGGTTATCTCACATGCCGACATCGGGCATGTGAGGATAATAGCCCCAGATGGGACTATGTCCTGTCAGTATGTGCAGGGTGAAGAGAAACCTCTCATCACCCTGGAGGTTAAGCCGCATGGAAACGATGTCCCCATGCGCGCTCTGTTTGACACAGGAGCGTCAAACAATTTCGTTAGAACTGAGGTTCTAACGTCGTTGAACTTCGTGGAGATTCAATCTCCACGAAGCATGTTGTCAGTCCGGTTAGCAACAGGTGCAACCGTGACTATACCAAAGCGTGTGATTCGCACACGCTTCGAATTAGACGAACTGTCGTTCGAGGACGAATACATCGTCCTCGACCTTGACGACAAGTTCGATGTGATCTTGGGCATCCCTTGAATGTCCAAGCATCAACCAACGATCGACTGGGTTAACCTGTCGATCGACTGCGGCGGTCTCACAGGATCTGATCACCCTGTGAGTAACCCGGCTGTATCTAATGATACAACCGCAGAGTCAGACAGTCTGGTGGATAGCGATGGCACCACCAGGTCTGATCCGACTAGATCAGCGGATGGTACACCCGCTGATCAAAGTCCAGAGGGACTTACACACGCAACGAAAGAGTCGTTGCGTGTCAGTAATGTGAGCAACACGGGTGAAAAACACCCCCGTGTTGAAGTTACTACGACCGATGACGGTCGTGGTATAGAGAAGTTACACACGGTGGGAAACACCCACCGTGAAAACAATGAAACCGTCACGGAAGTAAATAACTTCCGTGTCGAAAATGAAGAACTCACGACTGAGAGCAGTCGTGAGTGCATGAGCACCATGGTAGACAGTGGTCACCATGAGGAGAATGCCTTGTGCACGAGTGATAATCACCGTGCAACAGATCAGGCAACAGATCAGACGAGTGCGACTGATCTCGCAGCTGTGTCCGTCGAGACGATCAACGTCTTGACGCAGACAGAGACTGGTAAAGCTACCCAGTCTCTCACACTTGACAACCCTCCGAACATAGGTTCAGAGGTAATGGCCCTTCCAGCCTTGAGATGGAAGAAGTTCGTAAAGAACTTGTGCAATGATCAGATCGATCAGATCTGCGTCATTGTCGCAACGGACGATGTTGTGGATATTAGTGAACGAATATCCACTTTACAAATAGAAAACATTGGGAACGAACCCGTTCCCAATTAAAGACCAAAGTTTAGCGCTTTGAGGCGCAGAGCTGGGGGTCGCTTAAGGCGACTTCCCCGTACTACGAGGTACTTTGGGAATACGCTGACGTA
>MIQA02023278.1:0-11758 GCA_001887855.2 Sclerospora graminicola
GAAGGCGAAGGGGTCCGGGGAAGGCAATTCCTCGAGGTCCTCAGTGGTAGCCTCGTCGGAATCCAGCCCCAATAGGCCAGACACTTCTTCTCCATCAGGAGAGGCGGTAGACGGGCCTCGGGGATCATGAGGGGAGACGCTAAGAAGAGCCGGAGTAGTCGGAGCCTTCGACGAGGATCTGGCAGCGCGAGGACGACGGGGGGACTTTCCCGAAGCCGGTGGAGCCGAGTTCGAAGTGGGTCTAGGACTCGGCCCGCTCTCTCCATGGACTAGGGCCGCGCTCACCGGCGCGGCGGACCGTTTGGGCCGCTTGGCTGCCACGGGGCCTTGGAGCGACGCAACCCGACTGGATCGACGCTTGCCTTTGTGCCCAGGCGGATCTTCAGTGGACAAGAGAGAAGCCGCCTGCTGGTTGACTGGCGCTGGCGGCGGGTTAGGGTCCTGGGAGGTATTCCAAATCCGTAGGCGAGAAACTTTTCCCGTATCACCGGTCGCTGGTCCGAGGGCGGAAGTTCCCGCGTCAGATGCCTGGACGGCCACGGAGGAATTAGCAGCTGACGGAAGAAGGGGCGTGGCGGAAGCGGCCTGACCAGGGTCTCGCGGACAAGCCAAGTCAAGGAGGTGCCTGATAGCCTCCCGGATGGGGGCAGGACCCTTCATGAGACCTCTCACCCGGGACGCCGAAGCTGCTAGACGAGCCCGATCTTCCTTGAGAGAGGACAGGCAATCCGCACGCTCCTCCGCAAGCTGAGTGAACGTCTCCCGGGCTTCACTCACACCCGATTGGGTTTCAGCGTATGCGGCCTCAAGCTCCCGGATTCGGCGCTGAAGGTCGGGCGATGCATCGGCCGACTGATATAGCGCCTTCTGGTACTTGGTCAGCTTCTTGGCAAGACGGATCCGGCGAAACTCCAAATTGCCCAGTTTCAGCTGCGCACCTTCCAACCGTTTGGAGAGCTTGATATAGCTGTCGTAGCGCGTCGTCAACTCACGCGCGGTCTGAAAAGACTCGATCATCAAGACACGGAGGTTCGTGACGTTTTGGTCTAAGAGCATACACGGAGTGAGTGAGTGGGGAGGCGAACCAGAACAGGCGGAAGGTACTTACTTTGGATTTTCAAGGCAGCTACGGCTTTCTGGTTTTGGACACGCAGTGAGTCCGACTGTTTTCGGAGGCGATCTCTCGCTTGGAGAAGGTCGGCGTTCTCACTTTCCAGCCGGCCAATTCGGTCGCGAGACTGAAAAGTCGCCAGGACTTCCCGGACCAAGGATTTGTCTGCTTGCTGGCTAGCCAGCCGGGCGGTCGCAGCCAACTCGGTGTTTGCTTGCTCTAAGCTGGCTACGTGAGCGGTCAGCGCAGCGACTTGAGCCTGCAGAGCGGCCAGGTCAGGTTGCCCGGGGCGATGCTCTGGGCCGGCCAGATGGGCATCCGGTCCTACGGCCGATGGCTAGGTATTGACCGGGGAGTGGCCCGGCACAGGAGCAATGGGGGCGTTGTCACGTTCAGACATAGAGGCGTTGAAAATCGAAGTGTGGGGAATGTGATGAGCGCGTGCCTCAACCGTTGTGCGGCTGCGACAAGGCTCAGGGGCGGCTGTGGTGAAGTGCTCCAGAAGTTAACGGACTAATGATGATGGATGCCCGCACCGGATTGGCTGAAATGTCACCCTAAGCCGGATGCCCACACCGGCCAGTAATAAGATGCAATTTGGGACTGCCAGGCACCCTTGTAGGCGGTCGGGCGGTGCCTGGCTGGAAATCAAGTCGGCGGACCTGACAAGGGGCGAGGATAGTCGGATAAGCGGCTGAGCAGACGGAAGGACTATGGAGGTTTGACGGCCACGATGGCGGACTGCTTGTAAGGATGAAGTGAAAGGGGCCCAAAAGAAGAGGATTGTTCTAGTGGAAAGAGTAAGTGCCGGGATCGTAGGAAAGGCTGCCAAGGGATTGCTAGCGTCAGCGGCCGAGAGGTGTGGATGGGTGGCTATCCGGCCGAGCCGGCCGGGTACAATGTACCATTCGGACTGGTACCATATGGGTTCGGTGTACCGGCCGGGTTGGTACCATTTGGGGTTGGTGTACCGGCCGGGCAGGTATACAAAGTCGGAGTTAGCCGGGTTGCGTTGGGTAAGGTACATGACTGGTCAGCCGTGTTATTTGAGGTAGGTTACACAAAGGGAGTATTGGGCATAGGATAAATCAGTATAGGTTTCGCTTTCTTAGACGCAAGTCGCTTTTATTGGTTCACGGCAGAGGGCTAACAAGGTCCCCTCTTGCTGTTATTGGTTGCCCGGGGAAGGTTAGTTAACACGGAAAGTCCCTGACGGGAGTCCGCGGCGAACTTCGTATACACTCAGTCGCCCGTGTTTTGAACACGGTATTAAGTATTGCGAAGTGGTGACATTTTGGCCTTCTGTGGAAGAGTGTGGAGTTGTATCTGCCTCGTTTACACATTTGGATTCGCCCTTCATTGTTATTGGTTTAGCTGGCCGATTGATTATTCTCGGTCCAGCCGGCACTATACAAACTTCAAGTGTCTTATTGGTTTAGCTGGCCGATCGACTATTCTCGGCCAGCCGGCACTATACAAAGTTCAAGTGTATTGCCAGACGAGCTCCCCGGTGACGATTTCCGCCCAGGAGCTACCCCTAGTCCTAACCCTTCATCTCCCTATTGGACGAGTTTACACTTTTCGCCTAGGGTCCATCAAGAGAGCTAACCACCCAGTACTGACGGGTACACAAGGTGAGCTTTGAACATGCAACATTCGAGCAGTCGCGATCAAGCGGATGGAAGCGACCGATCCAGCCGGCCTCAAGCCGGATCGGATCATGACTCGGATGGACGGAGTACCCCCTCCGGTAGTCAGTCGTCTCTGGGACCCCCGTGGGTGTTCGCGTCTCAGGAAGATTTTCTGAGAGCGACTACACCACACTAATCATACAGACATTTAATATAAAAACGTTCCAATAATACTCTTATTATTAGATCCCATCTTAGATTCGGTATTTACATCCGAATCAGATTTCCTTGTGAATTATAATAACTTACAATCCAATATTCACATTTCAGAAAATAAATCTAAACTTTTTTAAGTGTGATATTTCAACTAAATTGTAATGGTACCCCATTAGAAGAAAGTTTAGCCGAGCAGGATGTGATTTGAAGATGGTTTTTATGATGCCCGCCGGTATACAACTGGACTTATTCCATGTCTGCTGACTGTGCCTGATGAAGTGCAAATTAAAGTGGCCGGCCGGCGACCTCTATATGGTGCCCACATTCATTTTCTAAGGAAAATCACTTCGTGGCCATTCCGTTGGGACGATCAGCAGAGGATCATATACGACAAATGCAAGTTAAGATAAGGAAAAATCCGTTATAAGAAATATTGTTATGCCTCTAAAATTTATATTTTATTAGGCTGTGTTACTCGCCATATATGAATGGGCGATACACTCGCAGATCCGCGTACTTCCTAGTTCATATACGCGTGACAGAAACGGGCATGCTAGCTACAGACAATCATATATAATACTAGTACTGTCGGCCATCTCGTACCGAAATGCATTTGAAATCTGATCCGCCGCGCCTAAATGATTTCTCCCACAATGATAGCTGTTCCGCCGCCAAATTCCTGCAGGGGCAGGCACAATCAAAGGTACTCATTAAAATGCCAATATCTTGAAATGAACGTGTGTCAAGTAACCGGGCAGCAGTTGTAAGTATCATCAAGCCAAAGTTTCAACATACTATTGTTGATAACTTCCATCTGCACGTCCTCCAAGATATCCGCTCATACGGCCTCATGACCGCATAGATTATAACCGACTCGGGGGAAATTTAATATGCCTTCGTTTGTCAAGGAGGATGGTCATTCCAATTACGTTAGAGTAAGCAAAAACCTCGGAGCATCCCCTCACCTTGAATGAAGATGTAACCGATGGAATGTGGTTGGAAATAGACAAGGTGCTAGTTTAGGTAACAATTGAATCAAAATATTATACCGAGTAGCAGAACCTGGCTTATCAGGCGACCACCCGCCCGATTAGTGAGGAAGAGTCTATAGAAAATGACCTGTTGTAATTTTGGCGACGTTTGAGTGAACTGAGAGTTTTGACAAAATTCTGGTTGGACGAAATTACCGTGATTTTAGCATATTGTGATTTTCAGGTTAGGTAACATTTAGGTACTTAATTTTTCGGGAAACACTAAGGGCACCGCCTAAAATTGAATTGGGCACCAAAACTGGACTTAGCCGAATTTATAGTGTAAATGTAAGTACAAAAATCGCCTTTTTTGTTCATCAATGTTCTATACCTCTTCATACACCTGTCAAGTTTCTTGTCATGCGCGACATCACCTTCGTTTCGGTCTCTGTCATGCTCTCATTTGCTACCGTAAACCAAGTATTTGGATCAGTGCAATAAAAAATGTACTTACACAAATACCACCACAAGTAGTTATTTTTTTTCATAACTTATAGTAAGTTACCAACGAAATGTCGTTTCGATTGCAATTATAATACAGTAGTACTAATTCAGTCTCAAATCGGTACCATTGTACAGGAATTTATTGTGATCTTTGTTTCAGAAGAACGAATATGCTTTGGAAGCAGTTTATTCACTATAAATAGAGTATTTTTCCTTCGGCTACAATAACTTGTTTTTCTCTAAAAGCCTTTGATTGCGCTTTAGCATAATTGATTTCAGGAAATACTATTTGCTGAAGCAGGTATAACCGCCGAAATCAATCAATTTTTTTGCACGTTTCTAATTCTTGTTAGCATATCTGCTTATCTGACATTGTCATCTAAATCTACCTAATCTATTATTTTATCTTACCAGCTAGCTTTAATAACACTGGAAGCATTCCGTGTGCAACAAACTTTCTGAACCCATTAGGAGATAGAGGGAGGCATGAAAGATCTAATTCCCTTACTGGATAAACTAAATTAACGAGTATAAAACAGAGATAGTTAGCTTAATTCTTTTTCAGGCTCTTACTTACTATCAGAGAAATTGATAATTTGCCGCGAAAGCTGCGACTTTATTCTCAACATGACTGCAAAACTGTTTTCCGTCATACAATTTAGTTTCTTTAAACACGCTAGTGAACGGACTGCATAGGTTATGCTATATCGACGATCTAAGCAAAGTATAAAACGGTGTCTAAAGTACGCCTAGACTCCTTATAACGAAGTCCTAAGTCTGGGAACAAAGTACCACAGCGGATGACAGCGTTATTTGGTCGTATGCAACCATGATAGCATTACAGTAGTGAATTATTGGTAACTTAGTTTAATGATTTGGATAATATTTTTTAGTAGACTTGCGTTCTCGTTTCCTTCAAACGCACATGTTGTGATTATACGTCGAGAATCTGAAGTTGCCATAGAGTTGGTACCGGTATGTCGTGAAAAAATAAATTCGATTTAATTCGACTAAGTCCGATTGGGTGCCCAAATCAATTTTATGCGGTGCCCTTAGTGTTTCCCAATTTTTCATCATTCTACATAAATAATATACTTTCAGTTTTTACATTGAGACAACAAGTAGTACGCTTCGCACGCTTGAGCACTTCCTGTCGACCGGTACTAACAGACCGGGTCGACACACGCACGTAACTCGCATAGACTAAAGCACACGGCACTAACACGTATACTGCCTAGTTTTTTACGTTATAATGTATAGTTTACTCTAACACTAATCGGTTACAAGTGAATTACAAGGTTGCGGCGTCTGGAATTTCCAACCCGTTATCAGCCCAAAAGCTACGGGGCTCAAGATCGATGTTTTTTAAGCTTTACGACGTTTTTTCTAAGTTTTCGTTTAATTACGATTTGTCCGTCGAAGTCCCCTGTACCGAAGGGTGACATTGGTTTGTTTTGCTTTGATTTGTTCTCAAGTTATCTCGCTTCGATTCGGTTTGAATATATTACGAAAATGGAAGAGGAGAAAAGCTGTTCTTGCGTGTAAGAAACGCATGGAAGAGAAGGTTGATGCTCTGGAAGAAGAGCGGATGCATGATGCGTTATCTGCCGAGTCGCCAAAGTCGAACAAGGTTTCTGACAATGGCAGCGTCTTCAAGGAGACGGTGAAAAACTATGGACCGCTCGGCGGAAAGATAACGATGGAAGACCTAGGAGGGGATAATGGAATTGTGCGGGGAGGTGGATGGGTGCCCCCGCAAGGAAATGCTAATGCATCCCCAGCCCGGGAAGGGGCGGGAAGTTTTGGCCATCTAGCCGAAAACAAAGTGCAGATGGGTGGATCAATGAAGATCCCAAAATTAATAATTCAAATTTATTCGAAGCAGAGATAACCCAGGATTGGGTGCAGGTTTTAAATAGTGGGCTTGCCTGTTTATCGAAGCCTTTGAAGTAGCACAATTGTCGTCTGGTTTTGTATGGACAGAACGATTGAAAGTGAACAAGTCAAGTGAGCATTTGAAGGGTGTTGCGGCGAATTATTTTCGCGCAAATATAATGACGTGGTGGTCGATTTTGCAAGAATTATATTTTGACCTGTATCAGATGCATTCAAGATGAACATCACCCATCAGCAGGCGGTGAATCTTTTCGCTGTCGAAAAAGACCCAAGACAAAGTTGGACGCAGCATTATCTGTACTTGGTGGCATTGGCGAGGGAAAGTGGCTCGCACGAAAGCCTCATTGTACAGAACATTGTCAAGTACGCTGCTCCCGATATGAAGATAGGGTTGATGATATGTTACAACCCCAGCGTGTACCTGCAACACGCGCAGGAGTTGATTGTATGGGCATAAGAACTCGAAGAAGACTCAAGAAAATTGAAGAAAACGCCTCGCAGTTTCGTGAATTCCGTGGATGAGTCCTACAAGAAAAGAGTTTGTTATAATTGCGGTAAAAAAGACCACATTCAAAGAAAGTGTAGGGCTGGAAACAAAAAGGGGCCTCAAAGGCGTTTTGAGAGACGTTCCGACACCGTTAATGGCGAAAGCTCTCCGTTTTATCCATGATTGAAGGTCCCGGAAACTGCAAAAATAAAATGAAGTTGGAGTCGCTGTCCGATGAGGACCTGTGGATTGGACAGTGGCGCTAGCCGCCATTTGGTGTCTGACGAAAGTTTACTGGAACAGGCAAAGGGCAGCCAACAAACGACAAGCTTATGCTACCGGATGGTGGAAGCTTGCGGGTAACAAAAGTCGGAAATGTGACACTGTCAAGTATGGATGAAAGCCGAAATAAAATCGTGCTTACACAGGTGTATTACGCACCAGAGTTATAAAAAAGTGATCTCTCTGGGGTGTTTGCACAAGAAAGGATGCATCCTAAAAGACAGTGGAACAAAAATGGAAATGGTGTATCGAAATGAATTTTTTTCGAAGTCAAAGTGGTGGGTGCAGTATTCACAGCTGCTTTGACCACAGCAAGCAATGACAAAGACTTTGAAAATTTCGAGGATATGCTAATGAGTTTCGTTGCAAACGAGTCCATTCGGGACCAACAAGAATGCACCCTTTACGATTTTCACGTACGTTTAGGACACTTGGCGTATGACACGATTGAAAGAATCGCCAAGAATCTCGCGTCTGGAATATTTGTGACTGATCGGCACAGGCCAACCTGTTTGACTTGCTCGGAGGGCAAGACAAGCAGGTCAAAGAAATCGAAAAAAAAAAGATTCGGGACAGAAAGCTCCAACCGATCGTATCGGTGTAATCTGTAGTGATTTAAAAGGGCAAATCACACCAAGGGACAGACGCGGGAATCGGTATCTCGTGGTTTTTGTCGACCACTGTTCGAACTACGTGCGCGTTTTCGCTGCCCAAACGAAAGATCGGGCAGCGAAAATGTTTGAACAGTTTCTAGCCTTGGTTTGAAAATGAATTTAATTGTCGAATTCACGCTCTAAGGACGGATGGAGGTACCGAGTACCAAAAGGTGGGGTTAATTTGCAAAAGGACCGGTGTTAGACTCCAGATCACCGAACCTGGAAACCCGGCCTCTAATGGAAAGGCGGAGAGGATGAACCGGACCATTTTCAACATGGTCCGGTGTATGATTTTTGGTTCGGGTGTTCCGTTGATCTATTTGTCCGAGGCATCGGAATACGCGACGTATATTCTAAGCCGGAGCCTATCTAGGGCAAATTCGAAAAGGGCTTCACCGGTAGAGGTGCTAGCAAGTAAGCCCACAAGTGTCTCGGACATCGTAGTATTCGGATCTCCCTGCATGGTTTGGAGGGACCCAAAAAAGAAGTCGCTGGCTAGACATGTAGAAAGATGTCTCATTCTTGAAAAAAAAAACGACGAGACTGAGGGGTTTAAAGTGCTCCTAGTGCGTGATCGAGTGGTCATGACGACAAGACACGTGGAAAAATCGAGATATTGAGTGATGAAGCCAACAAGAGGATGAAATGTTGGACGGTGAAGTCGATGACACTTCGCAGACAGAAGACCAAGAAAGTATCACGTCCACTGAAGACAATTCGGTCCCGAAGAAGGATCAAGTCATGATTTAGAAGAAGAAGAAAGAAGATGGGTCAAAATCAACAAGAAAGATCATTTTTTGATTTCGAAGTGGTAAAAGGAGCGCCCGAAAAGCGGGAAGTGGAGAAAAAAACTCTGACGATGCTCAAGGAGATGAAGGTGGAATTTTAACGGTGGCGTTTGCAGTTTTGAATAAGACTGAAACTACGCGCGAAAGTCTCGATCCGCTACCGGATCCGATTTTTTTTAAGCCCACAATGGAAGGGACTCGGAGAATTGGACAGCAGCCGAGCGGATCGAACTGCAAGCCCTTCAAGATCTGGGGGTCTGGGGGGTCGTTTGGAAATGAGAAGGCATGTACCCACTACCAACAAAGTGGGTGTACAAGATAAAATTGAAAAACGATGGAACTGTCGAGCGCTACAAGGCTCGGCTAGTAGCGCGTGGAGACAAACAGGTAAACGGTGAAAACTATTTCACCACTTTTTCAACCGTGATGGAGTTAAGCAATGTCAATATCATTCTGATTATGTCACTTGTTTGGGGGGGTGCCTGCAAGGCACGGAGATGTGCCAAGCGCCTATCCAAAAGTTGACACGGAAGGTGATTATGATATAATTTTGGAGATACCTCAAGAGATGAAAATCAGCCAAGAAAGCTTACGAAAGATTGGTGTGGAGACCGAAGGAGAAGTGGCATTGCGGGTATAAAGAAATTGTACGGGCTGAAACAAGCAGGCAGACTCTGGTATGAGTTGCTGCAGAAAACCCTGGTGGAAATGAATTTTGTGCAGTGTCTTACAGACACCTGCATTTTTGTGAAAATTCAAGAGAGTGGAACGATAATTCTGGGGGTCTATATGGACGAACTCCTGGTCACTGGATCTGACATATCACTTTTGAATGATTTCTTCAAAAGCATGGGAGTTCTTGAGTTAAAGGACTTGCGAAATGCGGAGAAACCTTTAGGCATGAGAATCGAAGGAGGCCCGGAAGTTGGGTATACCATCGATCAAGAACTCACGATTTCTAAACTGTTGGAAAGGCACGGCTTAAAGGAAGCCAACACTGTCAGGATTCAGTGGTAAATGCACCTGAAGACGATGGAGAAAATGAATTACTTCTGACGAAAAGGAACGGAAACTTGCCGAGTATAAAAATTTTCCAATCGTTACTGGGGAGCCTACTCTGGATTTCGCGCTGCTCGCGACCAAACATCTCGTTCTCTGTCCACCGAGCAACTCATCACACGCATGCTCCGACTTTAGGAGATTATAAATTGGCGAAGCGTGTGGCGAGGTACCGGAAGGGGACACAAAGTCTGAAATCGAACATGAAAATTGATGATGGAAATAAATTACCATTGCTAATTGTCAGTTACACTGACGCGGATTTCGCCGCAGACAAAGAAGACCGAAAGTCCGTGAGTGCAAGAGTCTTGTTTGTAAATTGAATAATTGCAGGGTGGCACTGCAACAAGCAGGGAACTGTGGCCTTGTCGACTGCAGAAGCAGAATTTGTCGCTGCCGCAGCAGGTGGGAAATAAGCTCTAAGCTTACGCGAGTTGTTCACGAAAATTGGAGTCAAGTCGAAGGTTCCGATAATTTTGAAGATCGACAACCAAGCCGCGATAAAGCAGCTACAGAATTAAGCGAGCGCTGCTGCAGCAAAACATTTGGGTGTCAAGTTGAAATTTCTGAAGCATTTCACCAAAAAGTGCGTGATGAAACCATAGCATGTGGCTACTGGCGATATGGTTGCAGATTTATTGACTAAGACATTGCCTGCGCGACAAATTACGGAATTACGAGAAAAAAATGGATTGGTTTGATTATACGATGACCTTATATGGAATGGGTATCGGTTGCGTGGAATGGATTTAGTTCTACACAAGAAGTCCCGGTAATATCGGAAGGAGTGTTGTAATTTTGGCGACGTTTGAGTGAACCGAGAGTTTTGACAAAATTCTGGTTGGACGAAATTACCGTGATTTTAGCATATTGTGATTTTCAGGTTAGATAACATCTAGGTACTTAACTTTACATCATTCTACATAAATAATATACTTTCAGTTCTTACATTGAGACAACAAGTAGTACGCTTCGCGCTTGAGAACTTCCTGTCGACCAGTACTAACAGACCGGGTCGACACACGCACGCAACTCGCATAGACTACGGCACACGGCACTAACACGCATACTGCCTAGTTTTTTACGTTGTAAATGTATAGTTTACTCTAACACTAATCCGTTACGAGTGAATTATAAGGTTGCCGCGACTGGAATTTCCAACATGACCTGATAGTGAAGTCCTTCAGTTCGGATGTCGCTGACATCCTGACTTCAAAATACTGTAAATGATGATCCCTTCAATCTCACGAGCCCTTCCGTCGATGTTACCTTTTAGCGCAAACCCCTCTTGAAAGTAGATAGTACTACCTATCTACCTAATTGGATGGAAAATAGGTACCCTGGCAAACCCAAATTAGATATTTCTTGTAGCATACAAATTTTAGATCAATCAACCCAGTTTGTGACCGCGACGCTTTAGAAGGACGGGCGAGTGGTTTTTATCTTTTGATCGGTACTCAGTAGAGATTCTCGTGCAGATATGCGTGCTGAAATTTGTGTTGATGCTAGTGTTGTCGGCTCCTGTTCTCATTACATGATTCTGATGGAAACGGCGTGTTCAATGCAGCAGCACTCTATGCCTATCCGTACGGTCAAATAGGTGCACCGACCAGAACGTTTCGAGCTATAATCGGGTGGAGGAAGTAAGCATTATGACGGCCATGGAGTAAACAAGATCAGTGAACTACATGAAAGAAATTATTAGAGAATTAGGGGCGTTTTTTAATGCTACAACAGGATTAGCCTGCCGACTTCTAAACGTGACAGAAACGCTCTCACTAGCACATGGGCTGGACATGTGCATTTTTGGGTAAAATCGTCCAGATATTATTGAAATATTTGGATAAAGTATTTTGTACTTTTTTTCAGCACGCTACCTCCTTTTAAGAGGTCTGGTCATTGCTGCCTTTACACTCTTCGTTCACCTCTCATCTTTGCAGCCCTAATGTGCGACCTATCTGTTGAAGTAGATAGCACGTTGCGCGTAAATGTAGAGAAGGTAGAGAAAGAAGTTGCTTGCAAGAAGGCAAAAAGAATTATATTCTACTTTTATCATGGACTCTAAGCATTATGTCTGTAGAGACAGAGTTCCTATGTAACAGGGCTACTGTTACGCGGCTTACACTGTAAGATTGCAGTGAGGAAGCGTGCAATTTG
>MIQA02023279.1:0-31891 GCA_001887855.2 Sclerospora graminicola
GATTGCATTACTTCACTCGGTACTCGTGGGTTGACTATAGCAGCGAGCTTGGTGGTAGAATACTCTCAGAAGCAAGTGTGAGAGCAAGGATGAAGGGAGTGGACGACTCGGAAAGCAGTTTTTCGTCCGCGTCGCAAAGCGCGATACTGCAGTTTGATTTTCGCTCGAGGGCTTACAGTCGGTCTCCTGCGCGAATAACTCACGGTCGAATGTCACACACAGGATTGGAGGTGATGGACATGATTACATCACCATATGAAAAGAGCGCGAGCGTAAATATTTGGCAGGTAAGCCTTGGTGCCGCCATCGGCCTTTTGACCGGTGTGATGCTCATTCACTACGACGTACATGGTGCGGTGGTTGACTGGATCGCAGTACCCGGTCTTTTATTCATCGCGGCGCTCAAATGCTTAGTGACCCCGATGGTATTCTGCAACGTCATCGTATGCATCAGTCAGCTAATAGAAACGAGCAAGGCCGCAACAATCGGAAGACGAACGATCCTCTCGTTTGCTATTTCATCTATCACCTCGTCCTGTCTTGGAACGGTGTTTTCCTTGGCCATGTCGAAGCTCTACTTATCTAGTGCCGTCGTACCGATCAAGCCAACGATCCCGTCGCTTAGTTTCCAGTGTGCTGACGGCAAATATCTTTTCTCTTCTAACGGAAAAGTTTCCTGCAACTCAACAAACGGTACAGATCCTAATAGTTTGTTCGTGTTGGTGGATGCCAGTAGCTATCTGCTGACTTCAAACACAGAGTACGAGAATTTGGGCGTGTCGGAGCAGATTTTTATCATTTTGAAAGATCTCGTGCCAAATAATATTTTCGAATCGTTTGCTGGTACCTCGACGTTAAGCGTTATCGCGTACGCGATTCTTGTGGGGATTGCGCTAAAGAAAAGTGTAGAGAAAGAAGCAGGAGTTGACAATTATCCTCTGCTTATTGTAACCCACGCCAACGCAGTGATTCTTTTGCTTGTTAACATGGTTGTCAAGTACATTCCAATCGCCGTCATTTCGCTGATTGCCGGATCAATCGCTAGCTACAACTCGTCAGTGGTACTAATTCGAGGCGTTGCCATTTTGATCGGTACACTACTCGTGGCGCTCTTTACGCTTACTGTTGGAATCTTTGGATTGGCGCTTTTCGTAACGACAAAGCAAAATATCGTGTCACACCTTTGGCATATGCTGCCGGCCCAGATTTTTATTTTTGGATGCTCATCCTCCATCGCCACATTGCCTATTACCATGCGCTGCGTGGATGCTACGAAGCAAGTATCGTATGAGATCTCTCGATTCTATGCTGATTCATATTGCCTGTTGCGGCAACGAGTAATCTGAATGGCACGGCCGTGTACATGCCTCTGGCATGTGTATTTTTGGCAAAAGTTGGTGGATATGACGCGTTGCTTACACCTCTGCGCTTTGTGCTGTTGGCGTTTGTAAGCACCATTGCGTCCTTCGGTGTCGCTGGCGTCCCACATGCAGGTTTGGTTATGGTGCTCACGGTCTGGCGGACAGTGTTTGGCGTAGACGTGCCTGTTGTATTCACGATACTCGTGAGCACAGACTGGATTTTAGATCGTCTTCGCTCCGTAGTAAATATTACCAACGATTCTATTATCGTACGAATTATCGCCGCCCAGTGCGACGAAATCACCATACAGCAGCTGAGTACCGAGCAGACTGAAGGCACGGAGCTACTGAGTCACAATGCATAATTAGGTACTAAAGTGAAACAGTAATAAACTGCCATAATTACATATAGTGAGGAATACGCGGATAATAGAGTCTTAGGGTAAAGCGCTTTCGAGGGTAGCTGCCTGCGACGAAGAACTTAAATAGAAGGCATTTATTTAGCACTCGATGGTTGTACTACTACTCAGCGGGTTGCTGAAGACGCGAGTTGGTCAAGCCAGACTAACAAGCATACCTGCTCTAAATTCTTAAGCTCTTTGATGATGAGCCTCGTCACTTTGCGACTGGTGTCTGTGTTTTGGATAATTCGTTGACGCACTTCCAATGCACAGACTCAAGCAGTTTGAAGGCAGCTTCCTCTGACATCCGTGCTTTCTGAATATACCTATATGATCACGCTTACCGACCTCGGTTGGTGCAGTGGTTAAGGCCCTGCCCCCGGGACCGGGAGATTGCGGGTTCGAGTCCCACTAGGGATGAAAATCCAAAGTCGAACCAACTTGGTTGGGCTGTAAGTATAATGAGACGCATTCAACCTATAAGATCACGCTTCCTGACTTCGACAAGCTTTTCCAGTCGCTGTCGACAATTAACTGTCTCCGTGATACGGACCTTGAGCTCGCGAATAAACTTAAGGGCATTTTTAATTTGATGTTTGACTTCCTTGCATGCCGTCGATCTCATCAAGTAGTGCAAAATCCTCGCGAGCTTTCTTTCTGCTTTCTCGTACACGTTGATGAAGCCCTTGCGTTTTTCTTCTAGATCATGCACGTACGTCAGCATGGGCCTTCTCCAACGTCTCAGCAATAGACGTCAGCTCTTTTAGCCACTCAACTTCGTGTTCAGCCTCATGTCAAACCTCGCAGATAGCCACTTTCTTGCGCTTGCCGCGCTTCTCATCCTTTTCGTGGCGCAACACCGCTTGCTTCCTATTGTAGACGTTATTTTTTCTTCCTGCACTTTCGAAACTTCTGCCTGTAGCTGAAGCCACGCAGGTTTTTCAGCCTTAAGCTCCTCCATTATCTGATCCAGCTTTCGCTTTTTTAGGGCTGCATTTTCCAAACGCATCGAATTTTTTGGCAAGAAACTGCTACTAGTAGTCGCAATTCGCAGAAATTCGAAAGTAGTAGCAGTAAAATATAGTCTAATTAGTCTTAACTATTAGCATGTGCTTTCTAGAATGTAGTCTAGGCTCAGGCATCGTGGATGTGGAACTGTCTCGTAACACACATAGTTTACCTTGGTCAAGACTTGGGGATTGGGTATCTGGTGCTGGGAGATAATTGAGACCACTGTGAACTAATAAGTAGTCGGATACGTCTTCCGAGTTGAGTATAATCTTGTCTCGTATTCTGCTACTGCTGCTACCTGGGTACGACAATGGTTCCAAATGATCTCTAGATGGTCAAACGCGTCTCTCAATATACCTTGGAAAATCGTTTGATTCCTGAGCTGCCATAACCATGCGATGCCTATTCCACACAGGCCTTTTCACAGCCGCTGAAATACGGCTGTGTACGAGTCGTCGTACCACCCATGCTTTTGCATCATTGCCTCCTTGATTCGTGACCCTATTGGAGGTGCCGTTCGAGACACCACCGCTGTTTCGAATAAAGATAAATTCGTATCCGATATCATAACTCCTCGCCACTGCTGGATCAACCGCCGCCAGAAAGCCTTCGATCTTTTACATTCCCATAGGATGTGACATATGTCCGACCTAGTAGGGGTACAGGTGTGATCCAGTTCACATCTGCTGTTGGAGGTCGTCCGGACATGTAAAGTATTTAACTGCATAGTCACTGCCCTGAACTGCACCCATACCTGATAATTATTTAGCATATTGTCATACCTTTTTAGGCTCCACATCTTGTAAGCTGATCAACCAGGAACTCGTCGTGCACCTGTTCTTCCACTTCGCCAGCACCGTTTGCAATTGTGGTGCTATCCCGTGGTAGTACAGCTTACGAAAAGCTCTGCGTAATTTCTGCCAAATCTTCCGAATCGGCGTCCTGTCTTCCACCGACCATCCGATCAAATGCAAATTTGGATGGGGTTGCAATACTACGCACTCGTCCAGAATTGAAGGGTGTTCATCATTTTCCTGGAATGTACTCGATGTCACTTTCCAGATTATTCCATCCGCCTGTTGCGATAAGGCACATGAGTCCCCACCGTCTGTCGCGGCGTCTCTAACCTTCCCCGGCGAAACTAGTGCCCACTCAAACGAATCCAGACATGTCGGCCCTCTATCGGGAAGAATTGGTAACCGTTCTCCAATCGTATGACCAATTTGCACTCTTGGTGATGCTAGGATAATGGCACAGAGCCATCGTCCTATTTTTGCGCACGTGTGTGCTTTATCTCCAACCCCCTTTACCTGCCACACATACGTTGTTGTCGTTAGTCTTACTATACCTAAATCTCGAATAGACATAATCGGGATGCGCTCATATTTCCGTGGCACAAGCACCTTCGCTTGCACTTCTTGTATCCAGGGGTTAGAACCCCAGCTGTAGGTTCCCCAGAACGAATGCATGGAACCTGGAAGCAAGCCGTGATAAGGGTACTCATCTTTATCGAGCGTGAAACTGAATACATCTGAGTGACGTAATCCTTGGCTTTTCATTTCCAGACTATTTCCATTTCGTGTATCACCAAAGGTAAGACAGTTTGAGTATACCTATGTACTGTTCATGTTGGTCAGCTTTCGATCCCAGCCATTTCATGATCGTTCTTGCTGCTGATCGTGTTTTCACCGCACTAACTGACTTCCCTGCTTGACAAACTGTATATCCAGTGACAGGCGAAATCCATGGTCCTGCAGAATAATCTGAGCCAATCCCGTTTAAGTCTAACCACGCCTGTTGGTAACCGTCTCTCGCAGCAATCAACCATTGATGAGCTAGTTTTAGTCGTTGGACCTGTAACGCCACTGGTATCGATATAAGACCAGCTCCTCCCGCCGCTTGCAGTGTGAAAAGTAAGGTCGGTGAAATCTTATGACGTTCTTTCTCTCCAATGGTGCTATTTATCCATAAAAAGGCCTTCTGGATATTGACCAATTCCTGTAATACATTCCCGGGTGGATCAAACATCCGGGCTGTAAATAGCAAAGACGGAATCACAATAACGTTAAATAATTGAACTCTCTCCATAAAGGCCGTACCGCATTCTGTTGCTGTTGCTAGTCGTCGTTTTATCCCCTGAATTCGCAGTGCCCAATTTACACTTTGTACCCAAAATAATAGCCTAAATATCTTATGGTTTCTCCTTCCGGTATAACCGGTAAGGTGTACCACTTTTTTGGTACAAAAACCGAATTTAGGAAGAAAAAGTGACTTTTGGCTGGTTGGACGTGCAAACCCGATAGATCTCCAAATCTCCGAACAATATCTAACGCTACGGGCACTTGATCCGCGTGTCGAACAAAAATCGTCGAGTCATCCACAAATGCTGAGAAGCGATGTTGTACAAAGTGTTCACATTTTAGAGGGCTTACCCCTGCTAACTTCTTCTCCTGTAATAAAGCCAAAGCCAGTGGCTCAACTGCTAGTATAAAGAGCAGAGGTGCTAATGGGCATCCCTGGCGGATGCCCGACCTAACTTCCAGGGGCGTCGAAAAATTATGAATTCCGCCGTCGTCCCTGCATGAATTCTATTCATTAAGTCGATGAAACGATCAGAGAACCCGAATAAGCTTAGGACGGTGAATAAGAATTTTCGATCAACCGTATCATAAGCTTTGCTGAAGTCGAGAAACATAATCCCAGCACTTTGAGCTGCTGATTCCTTACGTAAATCCTGATATGTTGCAAAGGTCGCCTGCATCATTATAACAGCCTTATCCATTCTTCTACCCGAGACGAACCCTTGTTGGGTATCTCCGATTAGCTGTCCGAGGAAGGACTGAAGCCGGCGGGCTATAATCTTGGCAAATAATTTGTATCCTGTTTTTCAAGAGCGAAATTGGCCGGTCTTCCTCCGGACTTTGTAAATGATGTCTCGACAGTCATCTATGCAATTATCCCAAGTGAGAGTGAAAAATTTAAGTGACATGGTCTTCATAAGCCCATCCGTTAACATGTTCCGAATTTTGTCCTCTCGAGAACCCGGGAAGGGATAAGGCATTCGTCGGTTTGACATCTGTGACCTAGAAATACTTGGGTCTTTGGGGCAGAGAAAAACTTGATTATGGTCAGAAAAAACTGGAGGAGCTTCCACAGCTACCCAGACCACCCAAGTTTTCCACTGTGCCGACACGTAGAATCGGTCTATACGACTAGCCTGATTACCACGCCAAAAGGTATAGTGATCGGAAGGGTCAATCTGTAGTTCACCCAGGACAGGTGTCATTAACAGACGCGCATCCCATAGGTGCCATGCAGCGATAAGTCTCGAGAGAGCGTTACTTTTAGGTCGAATCGATCGATGTCCTCCCATTCGATCTAATATTGGAATGTCCACACAATTAAAATCCCCTCCAACTATGCAGTTCATGGGTTTACGAGGAAACATCTTCCGTATGCCCCCATAAAAGGATTTTCTGCTGGCTGCATCACTCGAAGGTCCGTATAGGTTTATTAATGTACAGTCATTCCATTTGACCGCTATTATCCGATGTGTCCAATAGGTTTCAAAACATGGGCTTATTTGATCTGCGAGAGTTGGACATATCAAGATTGCTACTCCTCCTTGTTTTGAAGGATGCACACTCCAGTAAGACAATGTCGTAGTTCGGTTAGTCTGTCCCCAAAGAAGTACCCATTGTTTCGTCACGTCGTCACGTTCCTTGTAGAAACAATGTGTGTCTCTTGGAGAAATATTATCTGTGCGTCATATTCCGATCCACCTAGTACATCCAATTCGAAATATTCTTTTTCGTAAAACCCCGGACATTTTGGGTTAAAATGATTGAAGTCAAATTATTTGGTTGAGTCCGGACTACATTCTTGATCGGTTTATATTCCATATCTTTTAGAAGCCGATGTTTCGTGAAAATATCTAGGTTCTTCATATCATAGTATTGATGAGGGTTAGAATGATAAATGGCGGTGCCCTTAGTAACTACTAGGGTCCTGCTGACCGTGGATCATTGTATTTGTAGCCTCCTGGTAAGTTGAATGGATGATATCTACTGAATTCACATACGCAAACAAGTCCTGTCTGTTCTCCTTTTTCCAATGCCGTAAATTTTGCTTCGTAATCAGGACTTACGTCCATAACCTTGATATGCCGCTGAAGTAGACATAAGATGGTATCGGTTGGGTTATAATTATCCCCCAGAATTGAATTGTTCCGCAAACAGATGTGCGCTTAATAGCATTGTCGCAAGTATTAGAAGTTGTCTCGGTGCAAGCAATTTTAAAACCGTGTTGCCGCCGAATAGAATTTTGCGTAAACGAGCCCATTCCTGGGAACTATTTATTATCGCCATTTTTTGACTTTGTGTTTTCATCACATTATAGCGTTCTTCCCACTCCGAAAACCATTGCCCGTTTATGTCTATTAAAACCTTCACGCTTTTCCGCTTCTACCACCACAAGCCAGCATTGTTCTCTCCACTTTTTAGTCAGTTCGACAAGCACACTTGAATGAACACTATCTAAAATGTAGTGGGTCCCAGGAATATCCTTCAATAAATGTAATAACCTGTTTGCTTCCCGCTGGGCTGCCTTGATCTACAGAGTTTTTGTGGAGCTAATTAATGGAAAGGGAACTCCAGTTTGTTCCTCCCATTTAAAAATTAAATTGTGCCATGTGATATTGAAATCATCTAACATTAGTGGGTCTGAAGGTCCTTCCTTCTCACATTTCAGGAATTCGTCCATCAGTTCCCTTTCTACTGGAACGATCTCCATGGATTCGGTACTATCATCAGTTTGCTCTCGACGGCAAATTCGTTTTGACAGGGGGCTATTGCCGCTGCCGGATTCAGAAGTGTCTTGCAAACTGTCTCCTTGGTCTGATGGCTTATTCAGAATCTGACCTTGATCCATCAGAAATTTGTAGTATTTCCTGTTCCGGTTGGTTATCCACCCACACTTTGTGGTACCATTGTTCGAGAATTGGTTTCGAAATCTGATATTTTTGCAGGAAATAAGTAGATGTATCTGGGTCCGCCAAGTTTGCTGCCATTAAGCTTTCTTGTTCCGGTAGAGATAGCTTGCTGACTGTATCTGCAAGGAAGTGGAGTAGTTCACACATCCTTGGATCTTTGGTCATAATTATGTCAGAAATTTCACATTTCAATGCATGGTGGATGGTCGGCCCATTTAGTCGTTGACGTAGGTCCTCGATATTTCCATCCCAATCATCTAGGTCCCACGGAGAATAGCTCCCATAATTAGTCAAAGTTCCTTAATCACTTTCGACTGTCTCCTGTGCTATTAATCGAGAATCAGAATCCGGAAGTCTTCCTGGTTCTAGTTGCACCTTATCATCTTCGTACTCTTCGTCATCACTACTTTTGTACATATCCACATCCTTCGTAGGCCACCTTCGTTCTCTACTTAGAATCGCACAGTAGTGTTGCCCACTACATTCCAGTATAAGCGGTCGTTTTCCATCGTAATCCTGCTCCTTGACATCGTTCAAAAATTTTCTCATTCGTTCATAGAATACACTTACAGTTATGGGGTATTCTCCACTCATGTGTTATGTTTTCGCCCTTAGTGTCCTTGTTTCTGGAGTAAATAGATTTAAACCCGAAACCTTCGCACTTGGCGGCTGGATGAGTACGTAAATATCACGTTGTAACATCGTACTTATCGACATCAGCGTATCATTACTCCCCCAAAATTTACGTGGAATATTTTCGTGAATTTGCGAACTGCTTTCAGCAAATTCCAGTAAATATTGTTGGATTGTTTTCTTGATTCCTTTGGTGAAATACTAAGATTGGCCCGTCCTAATTCCTGGAAGGTAGATTTCCTTGCCTCGTGGAGAATTTTTCATCAAAGTCCAATAAAGCACGTGCTAAGCAGCCTTCCTTTAGGGCTTTCGTCATTTTCTCTAGTACCTCCACTTTTTCTGTGATTTTCGCCGAGCAGGTAAGGGCTTGACAGACTGCATATAGTTGGCAGTTGCCAGTTGTAGGGGTTGTCGCCCTGTGCAAGCCCAGGGATTCCAATAGTTTCGGTATCGACGTGAGATCTTGTTGACAATCAACATCAAAATCCAATGGCTCCGTCATACTAACAGGCCCTTCGTCCTGTTCGATGTCCTCCATCACTGAATTGATTATGTTCTTTGCTCTTCCTTCCAGCATTAAAAACGCACTTGCCTTCTTCTGGAGAATGACTGCGTGCTGTTCACGTGCTTTCTTTTTCTCAAGCTTAGATTTGCGCTTAGTAGATGGTTGTGTACTACTGTCATTTCTTCCCTTCACTTGCCCGGTCGATTGCGAGTTACTGTATGGTTGTAAACTACTTTCCCGTGATCTGTGAATATCTCGTTGTAAACTTGAGGCATCTTCAGGATTGGTGCCTTTTCTCCTCGTCGTTGACCTGCGGTGCTCGACTTTGTGCCCGGCTTTTGTTCGTAGTTACCGTAATCCAGTCTGGTAACGGCTTTCTTTGCTGCACCTCCTGGGGAGAGGCATCTGTCCGCTTTTCCTCTTTTGACGTGACTCGTGATTCCGTGTTTTTGCATGGTGTGACGCAGGTTACATCCGTTTTACCAATGTTTTCAGTGTCATTCGTCACAGTTTCCCCCGGTTGAGCTTCATCAACTTTGTCTGCCACCTGCCTCTCTCTCACCGCTTCTACCTGTGCCCTCAATTCCTGCATGCTTCGAAACGTTGGTGTAGACGATGCATATGATTTTAAGTCCTCCAGTTTTACGTGAATACAATTATTCTTGAGGAGGTCGGAAAGTGAGGTGACACATTTCCGCATTGGGTGGCCAATCTCTCCACATCTAAGATATTGTTTCTTGCCCCGCATGCTTGGGTGTTCGATCACAATCATCGTGTGGCCTCAGTAAATTCGCTTGACTTCCAATAATGCCGTCGGACAGGCGTCCAACTCCACAATTAACTCCTATAGCGTTGATGTGTCTGAGAATGGTCCACTTTTGTCAAGATCGTCTAACTGAAACTCCATTCCAAGAACCTTTTTCAAAAAGTTCGAAAGCTTCAATAAATCCACAGACCTTGTCACATTCTTAAGCACGCACGAATAGTATCCTTTGTGTTCAAAACTTTCCCCGTTGCTGGGTCGTTGCCGTTCCCACGCCTAACCGCTGATAGCTGGTGCTTGTTGGTGTAAATTCTTTAACACATGATCGTATCGATGAAACGGTACGGTGATTCCATCAAATTTCCGGGCCATATCTCGTGTGAAGAAATGGAAATACAGGGCATGCTTGCCACTATCGTAGCTGATGTTCTTTATCTGCGCTACCATTTTCCAGAGTGCGACGCTCCCCGACCCTCTCGTCGCCGCAGCTGTCGCTATGCTTTCTTGAATACTTTTGGTACTCAAGAATGCTTCTTTGATTGGGTTTTCCCCTCGCAAATCCAGGACAAGACAACCTTCTACTTGTGCCCTGATAGTATGCACTAATTTCACTTGCTCCTTAGATTTCATGATGCGCTTTAAAAACTGGGGCAACTGCTTTGCGATGATTGTTCCCTCTACAAGGCCTTGGACAATCCTCCACTCATCTTCGCTTCCTTCCCGCACTTGCATTGGCGCGAATTTGCCATATTCCTTCTCACACACAGCCCTCAATCGGATGATTTCGTCCGGGGTATAAAGCTGTGTCTTAAACAAAAAGGTTTTGTTCAAGAGTTTATCCTCCTTCTCCATCGTAGCATGTCCACCCACCTTATTAGCCCATCCTTGTAGGGGTGGCGGTAGCCGCTGCTCTTTAATCACTTTTGCCTGGCCGTTACCTTCCACAGTATGCCTTCGAATGATTTTGTTGTTCTTTGCGCAATTACCTCCGAGCCTACTACCTGCTGTCGCCACAGCTCCCAGTCTTTCTGTTCGTCTACAACCATAAGTTCGAAATAGTCCAATAATATTTCTACTTTCCGCTGGTTTAAATTGCGGGAACCGTTTCGCTACCTCGGATAATCGTGATGTCGGTCCTCGTACCTTCACATAGATGGACTTAAACAGCTCCTGTGTTAAGTCTAGCCAAGCTTTCGCTCGTGGTTTCCTTTTGGCTGCTTGATATAATGCAGTCTTAAGGGCTAATGCCAACTGTCTTGGTTCTTGTGAATCCAGTGAGCTGATCATGCTCAGCCGCTCTTCACTGGATTTTTAGGAAATTTCGACCTGATTCTGAGGTGCAATTGTCACTTTTATGTTTCTGCCCTCCTTGGAGTCAACCGGTGATACCGGTTTTTCCATAGAAATTGCTATCGTTCCTGTTGAGTCGACACTTTGTACCGACTCTGGTACCGGTTTACCTGGTACCACTCCTTGTTCCAGATATCCTTCTTTCCCTGGACTTGAGATCCCTACCTCGGTCGAGTCCGGGGTCTCGGGAACAATCTCATCTTCACAGCTTGTTTCTCCGCGAATGGAGATTTGATCTTCCTTCTCCCCTGGGTTGTCCGGGTCATTTGCAGGACCCGGGTCAAGCAAAGAAGGTCGCGTTTCGCCACTTTCATGCATTGTAGTCCAAAACCTTAATTGGGACACAATTAAGGGCTTATATTGCAAATTTAGAACTGCCGGAGTTTTTATTATCCCCACCGGAGTTTTTTTATCCTCAAAATTACAAATAGTGTGGACCACAATTTAATATTTGTCCCTGCACTGTGAATCACTCTATCATCTTCTATGCGGTGATGCCAAACGTAAGGCTGCTATAGACCCCCTGCATTGATTGACTCTACCCCAAGTACTAGTGAAGCTGCTACACATATGATACATGTCAAATTTCTGTCTTTGTTTAACGGCTTCGTTTCCCACCCTTTCAGAATTCGTCGTTACCTACTGATGAGAAGATGGTAGATACATTCTTCTTTAAAGGCTTCACGATTGTAAAGTCTTTTAAGCTCTTTGACACGCGGCTTCTTATTTGGCAACAACAGTTACACGTCTATGTCTGGAGGAGCAGAGACGACTCTATCATTAATAGAGGAGAGCCATCAATAATTTAGCCTCTGAAAGCAGGAAAGAAAGACGACGTTACAGCAACAAGAAGGTTAAGCGCGCACTATCGTTGTAGTCGTAATAGCTGTTCACGTCGTAAAGATTTGCATGCAGTCGCTTGTTCATCATTCAGCATTCGAATGCTACTGATAAAGATTTTGTGATCGCAATTTCAGAAATCAGTAACTCCGGTGGGGATAATAAAAACTCAGGTAGGGATAATGTCTCCCTTATTAATAATACATGTACCTTTAACAAAGCGAGTCGAACCCGCATCCATCATCCCATCACACCACCCAATGAGAACTCCCCTATATGGCACAAATCCTGTATCTGAACCCACAAGTGCCTGCACTAATCATAACACTGTATTTTTGTATGGTGGAGCCCGTCTTTTCATGTTACTAATTTAGCCAATAAAATGATTGAATTGTTTGTTATCACCAGGCGGTAGTAGTAACTCGGTTTCATCGCTGTTGCGCATCCCAACAATGCTCGATGCTTGTATAGTTTGCATTCCAACTTTCAAGTATAGCGACCGCCCTTCAAATACTTATTAAGTGAGTTCTTACCTACATTAGTTGAATCAACACCTTGTGCTTGAAGCCAACAAAGTAGTCGCTCTTCAGCTGAGAGATTACAGGTTCCATCATTGTCGATCGATAATTTCACCCCGACGCAATGCCGATTGTGGACGTATGCAATGGAACCAATCATGTCGGATACTTTCTGAGCTTCATATTCGGAGCGGCGCAAGCCTATATGTGTATAGAGAAGTTATGAATGAAGAACGCACGCCGTCTGGAGATTTTTCGCCTCTTCACCTTCCTGTTTCTAATTGTTTAGAGTATTTTCAGCAATGCAAAAGTATAAGACATTAGCTGAGATCAATATCTCTCGAGCTTCGTTAGGGTTTGAACTTGGTTGTCACCGGTGACGCGTCGGTCGAGAGCAAAAGATGTCAACGCTCAATTTAATCATGAGAAGAACATTTAAGCTTGTCACAATCGGGCCCCCACCAAAGTAGACTTTTTTCCTCAAGAATTTTTTCACCTCTATATCCACAATTTCTTGGTAGCTTCCGCGAAAATGAACTACCTCCTACTTAAGGATTACGTGGAGGATTCGATTGAATCTACGTAAACCATTACATCGACGAGTTGTCACTGAGTTGTCAAACGATAGCCGCCACATCTGCCAGGGCTGGTGCGACTTCTTTCGTTTGCACTATAGATAGAAACTACCAAACTGGTAGCGGTACCGCTCCATAGGCTAAAGAAAGAATAACAGCGAACGCAAGCTCTCATCGAAAGAACCGTTGGGATATACTCACTCATTATAGGACGTACTAGTGGTTTCATAAGTACTTGAAGTAGTACCGTATCTCAAATCCCCCATAGATAGCGTTTCTATATCTGGACCACCCAAATTTTCTTGGGTAAGTGTGCTACATAAGGAGGTGTGATCTTATTACCTACCCGCTAATTTGCAAATCAGATCTGCAACAAATTTTGAAAGAAATGGTCTAGTGGCAATTTGCGATGAGATTAGGGTCACTATGATGTATGTATAAAACCTAGGTGACATCCTCAGAACAACTTCAACAGGATTGTTTTAGATTCACTAAAGACACTAAAATAGCTCCGCCGGTGAAGATGCTCTAAGAACTCCTAAGAGCATCGCCACCGGTAAGTCTTAACGTCAGGTTTTAATTGACGAGTTAAGACCCCGTGGCTGATCGTTAAACCTGTGTGAACGAATTTGTTCCACCGGCAAGGTTTTAACGTCAGTTTTATTTAAAATATCTGCCAATCATTTTTAGCTTACACCTGTAATTCCAAAAACGGGAATTACATAAACGCACTAGACCTCTTTGACGATGATGACTCTGACGACGGGTTAAATATGAATCATCCTCAGCACTCGAAAACAACTTGAAGGCGAATTCGGCCTTTTCCTTGGTACTACCTCGGCAAGCTGTTAATAATGCACTCACAAAGCTAAAGACATCGATATCAGAGCCGTTGGCGCGTGAGCCAAAACTTGAGAAAACGCGACAAAACCGCTCATCAGACATCTCGAGCGGAAAATCACTGGTAAGTGCATCCAAATCTACTGCATCACCGCCTCCAGAAGCACGGTAGTTGTTAAAAGCGTCCTGTAGAATGGCTACCTCCTTGGCATTAAAATGCGTTTCGTTGGCTAAAATTTTCTGTTGAACTGCTGGATTGAATTCTTCCTGCGACTCTAGCAGCTGGGGATCCGCCGTTTCACACAAAATATCGGCAAATGGGGCCATCCAGTCTACAAGCGTATGGTATGCTTTAAGCTCTGAAACTATTTTGACAAACTCTTCGCAGCTCATTCGTACACGGCCTTGATCAAACCCTTCGTTCACAAGACGACGATACTCTGGTCGATCTAATACCTGTCGACCCTGCAGCGACACCAAAAAGTTGCTAAGCCCTGTACTCTGCACTTTACCTGCGTGGTCCAAATCGCACATGTTAAAGATAAATTCAAGCCGGTCCTCCATCGTCCCGCAACGCAAAATTGCCACAGCACGTAGAAACTCATCCATATTGATATCCGAGCCTTGTCGATCCGATACGGCCTTCATAAACCGCATGGCAAAACTTGAAGGCATATCCGGGAATACACCAAGGATATCTCGTCGAAACGAAGCGCGACTAATACAAATCTGCGACCCTGCCGTGTGCATAATGACACTATGACGATTGCCGTTTTCATCCGTAGTGCTGCTTTTGGACGACTCTACAAGGTTAGCTGACGTCGTTGCTGTTGTCTCTTTTACTGGAGACGTCGGCGGCCGTCCACTGGAGGGTCCTAATGACGTTGACGTTGCGTTCGCCGTGGAATCGTGCGAGCTTTCAGCCTCAGTCATTCGATTGCCTCCTGAGGTACCAGAATTTCCAAGGTATAAATATTTTGAAGAGCATAGCCGCTTGAAAGCCGTCGAAACATCCGTTCGTATACGCAAAAGAGAGTCCACTACTCTGCAGCAGTTGGTCATTTATACGCAAAAAAGAGTCCACTACTCTGCAGCAGTTGGTCACAGCAGCTTGTGCTTCGAGCTGTCTCGAATGGTTTTGACCAATGAACCCGCTTGGTTGATTAAAACCACGGTTTTAAAATAAGTCCTATAGCACTAAATTTAAGACCTCGTGCGGTAACGACCAGTAATAAGACTTCCCGGTGGCTGTTAAATCTGGTCTAACGGGAGGTTTATAGGTTAAAACCTTGATTAAGACTTACCGGTGGCGATGCTCTAATAAGGGTCAAATTAGCGATGGGTGGGGGAAATTAAAATTTCAGTGGGTACGGGTTAGACTTGCTCAATTATAAAAAAATAACGCAAAGAACAGCGGAGCACTAAGTCGCGGTGGGCAACTGGGTACAGGGTCGAAACTGAAGAACGCAATGATTACTCAAGTAGCAGCCCCATAGAGAACGATAAAGTTTCAATACCAAATAATACGTCGGTGGAGAGCTGTATAGTTTAGGAAGAGTGAGTACATAGCCTTCCGCTAACGTGAGAAGGGCAGGTTACTATGCGGACTGGCTTCTGTGGTGAAGTGAAACAGAAAACGATGGAGTTAACGTTTCACTGATTAGCTAAATATTTATCGCTATAGATTAGAGAACTTTCACAACTTGCTGGAGTTGAGTTTCACTTTCAGATAGACACATCTATGCATACTAGAACTCAACTGAGAGGGGGGACGAATCGCACATTTCGCACAGCTGCATGTTGATCTTCATGAGGATTCGTACTTAGTACAGAAAGCTTGCTGCCAAAACGACTGCGTCGGTGCGGACCATCCGCGCCTCGTTACGTCGGCCTCGCAGACCATCATTCAGATGTGTAGTATGGTAGCGATTGCCATGCCCAGTACCATGGCCCTCGTTGGCCTGCTCGATAAGCACGCCCGATCCTGATTCCAGCAACAGAAGCCCCCGCACTAAAGGTTGAGCCGAATAAAAAAATGAAATTGAGACGCGATTGATGTAGATCTTGTCTCAAACGACTACCACAAAGAAACAGTTGCGGACTCAACAAGTTCAGATGGTTAGTGCAATTAGCAGTCATTCAAATCGAACCTGGCAGCGAAGCTGGCGATGGAGGTAGAGGAGGACGACGACTCACCGTCAAAGGGCGAGGCGGACGCAGCAAGTGGATTAATGAGTTGGCCTTCTCAGCCCATCGATAGTTGCTTTCAGGGGGCTGGTGATGAATTAATTCTAGACGTGATCTTAGACATGCCACTGGTATGCAAGTATGGAAGGAGTTGTGCAGGCTGGCCTCAAGCTGCACGTTTATTTGTATGTTGAGCTTAGGACAAGAGACACAGAGAGGCATCGGGAAAATGATGTTGCCTCAAATGACACAACGAAAATAGTTCCAGATCTAAAATAGGCTCTTCAACGGAATCAAACACGATCGTCCTCGGTTAGGAAGCTTGTACTCAGTGTATTTTTGGCTGCTGGGGTGCTGAATAAGATGGAGGCATTACAATTTTTAATGGTTTCCAACCGTTTGGCATGAGGAAATACGTATCAAGTTCAAACACATACAACATAAGCAGCAATATTTGTCACGAACAGTTGAGTTATGCGCTAAAGAAGTAAAGGAGCACTTCAAAATGGACTTACCAACTACTCCTTTTTCCTTCCTCGGATCGCAAGCAATAGCAAACCTTCCAGCTTAGACTAGGTCACTTCGAACAAATAATTGCCGCGTCAACTCGTCGTCTTTCGCATTTTCAGCGTCGGGCTGCTGCGGCAACTTTGGAAGATTTCCACCAACGTCTGGCCTTCTCTTTCAGCAAGTGTCTTAAATCTTCTGCACGAGAAAAAAATGGTGTTCTCTGCGAGCATTGACACTATCTTTTCGAAAACGCTTGACAGCTACTTCTAGTTTTCGGTTTTGCTTTTGTAGCGTGGGAGAGCCACCAGAAGTTGCACTTGTCTTACGCTTACGAGACTAAGGAACTAAGGAATCTGATCCACGGCGAACCTTCGAGCGTCTTGGTGAACGAGTGTTTTGGTCTTGATCTGTTGTGCTTCGTCAAATTCAGCGCTCAAATCACTATTCGCAGACTTCTCCGTGTACGACGATTCCGACGAGGACGGCTATTCCGTCTGTAAAGGCTTCTTTTTTTATGCTTGATTCTTTTCCTTGAAGAAATGGCACTCATTAACCGCAGCCTCAATGTCGACTTACCGTGAAGATGACGCGTCATTTGGGGGCTTGTACGTCTTTTTTTTCGTCTCGGCCAACTTCATCCGCAATTTTGCAGCAATTTTATCAATCACGTTAAAGATCGCTCTGTCGACAGTGTTGAAGCCGTTAAAGCTGCGGTAGGCTTTCCCATTTTTCTTACAAAAGGGTCTTTGTCTGCCGCTTCGAGCTCAAACCAAGAAACTTGTTGGTTCAAGTCGTAGAAGTATATGAACTCATACGAGTCCAAAACGAATCTTGCAAGACCCACTGCAGCGACCAACGAACTCTGTCGACACAGTTCTTCAATCTATCGATTGCATTAGGATAAGCACTCGTTAGGTGAGTCGATGCTGCTCCTGCCGCCGTGGTTGCCATCTTCATGTTGGCGTGGTGGGTGGCAAAGTTTACAATTATAAAATAATAGCTACTAAATAAAAAATTTACATCAAAACATCACCACAAGTAAGCTCTAGGGGCGCTCATCAAACTATCCCGACCAAATGAACGTAGCTACACCATTTTTATGTGGCTCCCGCTATCCCAAATGGATCTCAGTAGTTGAGATACAAGTCCCAAACCTTAAATCTAACCGCGATTGAGATGAGATCGAGTTTGTGATTTACCCTAAGCCACGTCTTCCTCAAACTAAAACTGAAACCTCCTCGATTTTTTTGTTCTCTATTGGCTAAAAAGTGGGACTAGCCTAGAGCGCACGAACCCAAAATCTGCACAGCATCCAAACCTCAACACCAAATAGGGTTGGGGTTACAGTGATTGTAAAATATTTATATAAAATGATTCACAATAGCAAATGTGAAACTTCTACGTTCAACATCAGCGACAGCGCCGAGCTAAAGGTACCACCCAAGTACTAGTATAAGCAAGAGCAGCGAGTAGCAAAAAGGTCCCGTACTGTAATCCAAAGCTTAAAAAACTGCTAAGAACCGTTGCGGCTGGCCTTTATGGCACTTGAATGGACGTACTTAATCTAGTAAGTTACATTTTTGTGCATCGCTTCTTCATCATTTTTAGCGAAGCAAGTCTATTACTCCCTAGTACCTGGGGATGGCTACGGAGCATGCAAAACAGCACGTGCGTGTCATAACAAGACAACCAAAAAAGTGAGTAATGGTCATGTTGCTGTGGAGGTAACTATTGGCTACTGAAAGTCCAGCTCGGTGGCGATGAACTCCACACGCATCGATATCTGGTTGGGTTCTTGCGATTCCAGTACCATGGTTTCAACTAGTCTTGTTTGCACTGTTGTATTCATGCAAAATTGAATTCACTGAAACAAAGAGCAACCTTCCTTTTGCAGAGGTGCTCACACGTTATTCTGAACGAAGGAGCAGAGGAATAACTTATTTATCTACCCCTTTGTAAAAAACGAGAATTTATTATCTCCAACATAATCCAATCTCAAAGTGCAATTTTTTGATTTTTGTTCTTGCTGTGGTTTTGAGCGCCCGTCATCATCAAGCTGGCGCCAATTTATTGATTCCATCGCCTGTGGAATAACCTGTTTGTATTCTTCAGTCTATTTCCTCAGGATCTCTATAAAGGACCCCCCCCCCAGCTTACCCTAGGCCTCCTCCGGCTTAAAGTTATCATATTCTGTTCTTCAATCGAAGAAAACAAATGAGTAAAAGGCCTAATGAATATCGCCAAGCTATTAGCCATGTACAAACGAAAGAAATCATCGCCTAGTAATTTCTTGAAGCACCATTTTCTCTTTGTTTCCTCACTGCATTCTTAGACCTGCTCCTAGCTACTTCTATGCGAGACATTTTCTGCAAGCGAAGATTTTCGTAGAAGAATACAACAAACACCCATTGGTACGATATACCATCCCATCCAGCTCTGTGCATTTGCGCGTGCACGCTCCGTAGTCAACCTTTAAAAGACATTTTACATGCAACTTTTTAGTGTCCCGATTTGGTCACCAAGACCCCCCAACCGAGAAAGGTAATGATCTGGACTACCAAGCTACGAGTACCGAAGCCAAAAAGCTACCGCAGATGTCTCCCTCGGGCGAGAGCACTAGAGGAGGACGTAAACCCCCGGATACAGATGCAGGGTAAGGGAAGGAACCTCAGCAACATCCCCCAATCACGTCAGAACGGGGGATTGATGATATAGTACCAGATTCCCAAAATAGTGAGGAAGGTAACGACGAGGGAAAAGAAGCGTCGGATAGTGATATGGTAGAAGCTTAGACCTGGACCAAAAAAGAAAGGAGTCTGATCACGGCCGAATTAACTGTGAATGTCAAGGTCCAGAGGACCAGGTTACCTCATCACAATCGGGGGCTTTTCCTCGAAGAAGTAATACTCCGGAGGATTTAGAAATGTACTGACACAAGCTCTAGGTGACGCGATACACTGCGGCTCATAATTCCTGGAACAAAAGGAAAATTAAGATTTCTCGGCCGCTACTAGGCCGATTTAGCTACTGTTTGGATATGCTGTACAGAAAGTAGAAAGAAAGACGAGGTACGCGTAATTAATCGCGATTTCGACAACGTTCGACGCGCTTACATAGTAGGACCTGTTTGGGCTCTGGCTCATAAATTATACAAAAGCAATACATTTTTAAAGTCAAATAATGAATGTAAAACTTATTAGAGTGATGGTCAATATTTATTTACTGAATTTTAGTATGCAATTTTCTTACCGTTACTCGCGATGACCTTGTGGCACCGTCCTCGCATCGAAGCAATAAGCCCTTGGAGCATATGGTGCTGCATCGAATACCATGCTAAATTGTTCGCTTAGTTCTCAATTGCTCAATAAAATCTAGGACACATTCGACAAGCGTACTGTGCTTCAGTAAATATATGCATCTTACTCAATCGTTTAGCCAGTTACTTCCATTTAGATGTCAAGGGATAACGATCCTTACGCTGCTGTACGTGGTAAATCGATGCTGTAAAAGATAAAACATATTTCATGAGTCGATTTTCAATTTCAGAAAGAAAAAAAAACGAAAATATGTACGCACCTGTTACGGCATGTTTGTGGATACAAGCTCTCACAAGCCGACGCAGATCCCGAATCGTGAGTTTCCGCCGCCAACCTAGGGGCGGGAGGGGGCTCATGCGCGAGACAGTGGACAGAACTTCCAGCTTAACATAGGCCACGAATGCGCCCGCGCTCCTCGGGACACGACGACATCATGGCAAATTGCATAATAAAATTCAGTTAATAAAATAGTGACCATCACTCCAATAAGTTTTACATTCATTATTTGACCTAAAAAATGTATTGCTTTTGTATAATTTATGAGCCAGAGCCCAAACAGGTCCATTTATGTAAGTGCGTCGAACGTTGTCGAAATCGCGATTAATTACACATACCTCGTCTTTCTCTCTACTTTCTGTAAAACATATCCAACAGTAGCTAAATCGGCTTAGTAGCGGCCGAGAAATCTTAATTTTCTTTTGTTTCAGGAATTATGAGCCGCAGTGTACAAACCAGACCACCTCTACAAACTTGATTAGATCTAACGCAGGAGTTGTTAAGGCGATTTGCAGGCAGACCAACAAAAAAAGCAGGAAGCAGGGCCGATCTGGCGGATAAGTGGCCTGAGTTTTCCAAAAATGATATAGACCGTCTCATTGACTTGTTTGAGCTGGTGGTTCAAACTCACAAGCTCAGTTGGCTCATTTTGAAGCAAAAAGTTATGGACGCATACTAAATGGCTAGGAAGTCTAACCAGGCTTTGGAAAACGCACTAGCGAAAATGATTGGCGCGTGCCAAGTAGAAGCTGCTGCAAAAGGATCGAATGTCTTACAGGGATGGCTAACGAAGGTAACAGGGTCGACGACGGTAAGACCGACCGCAAAAACGCCACTAGGAGAGTTTATGTTCTACCCACAAGTTTACTCAAGCGCACAAATTACTGAATTGACGAACGTCTGTCGGAAAGAATGGACGGGACGGCGCGGCAAAAATTTCAGGGTTGGAAGCCCGGAAGAATGGCAGATTTTTCAAGGGCTAGCTGAAGGTTACTATTCTCACGAGGACATTGCCCCAATTTCTGCGGCAGATAATGGCATCGGATGACAGATTAAGACTTATTATTACTATTAGAGTACAAGTTGAGGGCTGTTTAATGATGAATCTAACTGAAAAGGGGGTAATCAAAAAGCTTTCCAGCGCACAAGGGATAGTATAGCTACGGCGGCTACCGCACGAGGGATAGAAAGCTCGAAACTATGGGAATTACTAGCAGAGGTCAAGTTCATAAGTTACTCGCAATCGCAACATTGTCTTAACTTCGCTTTTCTTACGAGGGCGACGGCTAAAAGGTTTGTTGATGTAGCAGTACCATATCACAAGTATGTGCACGGATTAGGGAATGTTCATGACAATGAGACGAAGGAAAAACGGGTGTGGGACAAGGCACCGGATTAGGTAACGCAGCCGGCTTTAATCCTGACGATGTAATTGTTGTGCGAAATATTACCAAAATATCGACATTATTAAGTTTCACGGGTTTTTGAAGTCGATCATACCAGTCGAATTTCTTTTCGAGGAGTTGGATCAAGGCGGGCCGCGGTCAGCTACGTCAAGTCTGGGGCAGTAATGGTACACTCACCTACTTCTCCAAACGTAGTTGATAGTCATTAGCAAGGATCATCGAGTGGCATAGTAGGGGCCATTCAGTATGTCCCTGAAACTAGAGTACATATGCGAAAGAAATACGCGACATGTGGGGAATTTCCGATTCAACTCAGTCACTGTATTCGGATAAGTTAGAGAGCAGTGCAGGCTGATGAGTCGAAACTAACTCTTATTCTCCACTTTGAAACTGATCACTACCATGCGTATATCCATGGGTGGCGAAATAGACCAACGCACAGCCCAAAGACAGGTGGAGTGAAAGACGTAGAGATGGACGAACGGGATACGCCGTAGCAAGGTACAGATCCTTTGGCACAAAGTGGAACAGGTGCCCCGGAGGGGGGCGAGAGGCTAATCGAGGAGACTTCTAAACAACAATTGGTATTATCATCAAGGCACGCACAAATCGAGGATTACGACAAACAGGAAGTGCGATTTGTTTATTATTCGCAAATTGAACGACTGTTAGAGAATGGGGGACCAAGAAATTGGTTTAACTAACAGCAGCAGGCACAACTAGGAGAAAAGACTACGGACAGTAGAGCGGAGGCTCCTCACAGCCGCTCAATGCGGACTTCAGTCGAGGATCGTGTTCAGTTGTTCAACACTATAGCAATTCCTCTATACATGACATGCATTGGCATATCGGCGAGCAGCCTCAGCGGAAACGGGTCACGTATTGGATCCTACGATCGTTCAAACAGGTCTATATTAGACTAATCGGGAAACCGCTGAAGCAGGTAATGAAAAGTTGGACAGCTAAGTATCAACGAGATTTCTGCCGATTTCTTTTCCAAGAGCAATCACCACAAGAACTATGGAGTGATCACAAGACGCTTAGGGATTATCAATTATGGGGTGTATACCAAGCGGCGACTTCGCAATTAAATGTATATTACGACGGATACTATTTGGCAGTGAGATGTGTTGTTGACCCAGAGTGCACAACTCCCGGGAAAGGGGTTATACACATAGTGTGGGGGTGCCGACGAGCCAAAGATTATTTGGCTCGGTTATTAAGTAACTGTTTTGGATGACGGATTCCGCATCAAGAGGTCGAAAAATTTCAAAGATGATGTACCACACACCGGTATCAACAGTGTTATTGGCGAGACTACAGCGGCGGTGTGGGGATCAAACTGAAGAACAAAAAGCTTTAGCAGGATCTGGTGGGTGCCATTAGTATCACAGCCAAGGCACTCCACATCGAGGAAAAGATGGCGTGGTACGCCACGCAAAAGGCGCGCGATCTGCGTGCAGAGTGTAGGCGTCTTCGAACCTATCCGATTCATGAAAAAAAAGGCGAATATCTAAAGGCGTTGCGAGTTGCAATGGAGACCGAGAAGCACCGGATGGCAGCCAACGCAGTCAGCGGGACAAGCAAAGCTACTGATGTGAAGAAGCATACGGTCGACCGCACCTTCCGGCTTTTGAATGTCATGTTCTCCGGGAGTTTCTCACAGCGTTTCCCGGAGCTGGGCGCCCCCGCCAACCGCCAACAACTGGACACGCGTGCCATTGGTCTAAACTCGCCAGTTTTTACCGATATTGTTATCGCTTACAATGATGAAGATGCAGATGGCTACAACAGGATCCTCAATTACAACGACTCTTTCTCTAATGTGGACCCCGCGTCTTTCAAGCAACATGACGCAAAAAATTATGGAAGATATAGAAACGTGTAAGTGCTGACCACCGAGCGGCGTATGAAAACTTCAAGCAGTCCGGCTACCATCGCCCTTTCACGGACTTCCATAAAGGTCAGGTGGATGTTTATTACCTACATCTACTCACAACAGTCTCGCGCCCCCAGCTATTGAATTGCGTGACTCAGATGATTCCGGAGAATATCGCTCTTGACACGCTTGGGGGGGGGGAACTCAGAAAATAACCACGCCGATCAACACACCCGAGAAAAGCGGTAAGACTTACATTTTAAATTTATATAAAAATGTGTCCAAGGCTTAATCACCTAATTTTTAACACAGGAAAAAAGAAAGAGTTGATCATGGACGCAATTCGTGAGCTTACGACGGCACGGGAAAACTCGAGCACTGCGCGGCGGCAACTGGATGTCATGGGAAGCGAGCTCGAATTAAAAAGACACAAGAGCCACCGCGAACAAGAAATACATACCGCCAAGGTGCGAATAATTGCAATGAAGGAGAAAACTACCAAGATGGAGCTAATGATGTCGATTCAACGAAACATTTCCGAACTGAGGCGTCAGATTGTTGCGCTTGAGTCGGGGAATGTTTTGACCCAGACCGAAGTTGAAGTGATGGAGCTGAAGGGATGCATTGCAGCTCTTTGCAAGCAACGGGATGGTATTTAGATTTTTGCAAGGAGCCAAAGCGACCAAAAGTCAATACACATCTTGCTTTCTTACAGATTTCATTCAAGGTTTTTCAGAGGGATGGTCATAAACATGACAGAGCACCGGAAGATGCGGGGTATTCGGGGTACGAATCGTCTGCGGTGGAAGCTGTGTTCCGCTGTTAGTAATGCCTCCAAATCATTATTTCTTGCCTGAATTGACGGTAGATTTAGTTTGTGACTTGTTTTGATAGCACGAGTTTGACTGGACGAGGGAAATTGTAGCACCGCGCATGGCTTCGTCACGAAGTCGATCAAAATTACATTGACGCTTCAAATCCACCCAACACAGTGTCTGTGATTGTTGTAACGTAGCGGAACGGATTATTGCCGGTTACGTAGATTATTGCCGAGGACGTCTCTTATCAAATTGTTCTATTATGTATTTCAAGCGCTCTGATTGGCTAAGGAGACGAATTACACGGTTTATTGCCGATTTATTAATCACGCTTGCGAGCTGCGATTGCCACGCTGCGCAAGCTTTACAGCCACGACGACCTCACCAAGGCAGTAATAATGTATGTTGGCGACGCCAAGGTTAAGGTTTTGACAGGCAGCTAATTTGTGTGATGAATTAAAAAAATTGAATTTTCAGGACGATAATTTGTTTTAGGTGATGCAACAAACGAGCAGATAGATGTTCTTCGTTATCTTAACTTGATTGCTACTTCAGACGTGGCATTGCATACGCCAGTAGGATTTTATATGGGTAACGCGCGGTCGAGCGTATAACACTTTAATTATGTATATGTTCATTTAGTCAATTAAATAAATATATACAAACTTGAAGTATTGCAGTTTCGGCAATAATCTGGGTAACTCGTTTTTTTATCTTATAAATTCCCTCTTTTTCAGGTGGTTCAGCTTAGTCAATTTTAGAGCACTAAAAGCTAGCAATAGATCCCAAAATAGACCTTGATTTCTTCTTTGATTCTATATACTCCCGAGATATTCTGGATCTAAAACAGCTGAGATATAGAAAATTTACTTAAGGGTCGAAACTCGGCAATAATCCGTTCCGTTACGTTACATTGATTTCTGAATCGAAGATATTATTTGCATTAAGTGTCTTCTTGAGGCGCTCAAAATTTGTATCCACGTCGCTGTCAATTTACTGGATCTTGCTCGGCATGTTCAACACAAGCTTCTAGCAGTCTATAAAAGAAAGTCTTTACATACTCCGATCGACCGACGCTACTGAATAGAAGAACTCTGCGTTCGCTCGTGCTTCGAACTCTCCCAGCTTATGACTGAGCACGACATGGGGAAAGTGCAGCTTCATGTCCGCACCACTGTTAACTTTCGATACACTTTGTGATTCTACACTGTCACTCAAAACGCCTACCGTTGCGACTTCACCAGCTGAAACAGTGAAGATCTGTATTTCCGCTTCTGTTAAACGTAACGTTTTTAAGGCTTCATCCCCAGTGCATTGGTGAAGGTGCCGGGATCGTTTATCCTCTAGCGCAAAGACTCTACTTGTTTTCAGTTGAAGTTACCGTTCAAAGTGAATCCTGTCGGCTTCGAGTTGATGAAAAAAATGCAGAGGTTGATGGAATGGGTGTAGGCCCTTCGAATGTCTACGAAAGCGATTTTGGCTATATAAATTTTATCACGTGTTTGAAAATTTTCAGTTTAAGGCCTGCTTAATGATGACCAGCGACGACCAGTATCTGTTCTCGCTACTTGTCTCGTTCCTGCATCTCCTGGTCTTGCTATCGACAATTGCCACGACTTTTTCTCCCTGTTGATGAGCGATTTACTGGCACTGATTAAATCACTGCAAGGACTCGATCTGACCGAAGGACTTAGTGCGAGGCCTGCGTCGATGGAATGTGTCATGATGACGTCGATGTCTTTGACGACGTTTTTCCAGACGCTTATCACGTTTTTACCTATTCAATTATGTCGATCGGAGGCGAATGTGTCGACTTTATTGCAAAATGGTCGAAATGAAGCCCTAAAGGAGCCCGAACTCGAGTTTAAAGAGAATTCATGGGGCACAACTGAATATTGCCGACTCGATTCGATTTGGTCTTTTGTCTCCTATGTTGTGTACTTAGCAAGACACTTGTGTCGTGATCACGTCGATAAGAAAGCATTTGACTAGGAAAAGTTACTTTCTGAGCCATTTGACTGGTTTTTCGTTTGCCATCGCAGGCATTCGCTGTACTGATGGTGCGTGGATGATCATGCGTGTTCTCAAAGATGTGTTACTGACTGTAATGGGGTTCCATTACATACGTGAAATTTAAGTAGAAATATCACAGTTCAATTTCAGACTTAATGTCTGAAATGTGAATATTGGATTATAAGTTGTTATAATCCACTTTGAGAACAGATTCTGATATCATTATCGAATCTAACAAGTAATCTAATGATAGAAATATCATTCAGACCAGTTTTATACTACATGTTACTATGATTAGTCTAGGTCTAATTATACTAGTTAGCTCTTAACCATTCATAAATATATTCACTCTTAAACTTACCTTCTAGTACTCAAGTAGCCTTAGGTATATATATTATATATATATATACTTAAGTGATAGATTAATTAATACACTAATTAGTCTCTATTAAAGTTTATCTAAGGTAAACTAAGGAAGACCAAATTTACATTTGGTCCTACACAAATTGCACGCTTCCTCACTGCAATCTTACAGTGTAAGCCGCGTAACAGTAGCCCTGTTACACCTGGTAGCACTTAGTGGTCCGTCTAAACGACCACTGTTGACGCGTTCCGTTAGTTAACTAGCGGAACGAAGGTTTAAGAGCCGCTGGCTGTCATGACAACAGCCAGTGAACGTGAGCGTGAGCGTCAGCTCGCGCAAGACTTAGTTATGGAAAACTTCCCTAACTGGTCACCGAGTGCTGTGATCACAGTGACCGAGATGATTCGGACCATAGGGCCCGAAATCATCACTCTCCTCCGTGGTAAAACCTCGGAGGATGCTTTAGAAACGGTTTCCCGTTTCAAGAAAATGTATGTCGACCCTCAGGTGCGCAATGCAATATTGCGCTCCCAAACGGCGGCGGCAACACCAGCGCCCGCACCTAGTGCGAGCGTTGAAGTAGTAAAGGCGCGGATTCCGCCCTTTACTGGCGAAGGGGGTGAACCCCTTCGTAGGTGGTTCGCAGAGGTGGAGGATGCTCTCTCTGCGCAAAAGATTGTGGACCCGCGTTCACAAGCTTATTTTGCCACCACATGCCTAGGCGGTCGCGCCAGGGCATGGGCGATGAGCCGCAGATCCACTGACGGATCTGCGTTCCCGACGTATCAGGATTTAAAAGCTGAGCTAAGCTCAACTTCGAAGCTCCAGAAATGGAGCTTAGCTGCCGTGAAGAGTTCATGGAACTCAGGCAGGGCAAGCTGAGCCTACATGCGTACGCTCAGTAAATACAATATTTGTTATCAAATATTGTATACGAGCCGGTGTCCCCTGCCATGCAGGCCACCGCCTTCATGAAGGGACTGAATGACGGTCCCATCAAACAGAGTCTCTATCGGGTTCCCCCAAAGACTCTGAGGGATGCTATCGACCAAAGCATCCGGGAGGAATTCAGCATGCGTCAATCAGCAGCGCATGCTGGGGTTAGTCGAAAAGCGCAAGCGCCTTTCGACTTTAACATGCCGCCAATGCAGCATGTTAATACCAATAACAACTTCCAATCGAGACGAAGTTCACACTTCGTCCCGAGACACCAACACCCGCGCCAGGGCGCGGGCGGAGGAGGTCCAGAACCTATGGACCTATCGGTTGCAGTTGCCTCGACTCCGAGGCAACCGAAGAACAAGAAGTTCCTTCGCTGCAATCGATGCGCGAAGATGGGCCATTACGCCCATGAATGCATGGCGCCGCGTCCGGCGCCACGCAGTCAGCGGACTGGACAGTCCGCTGGCAAGCGACATCAACAGGGGCAACCCTCTGTTGATGCAAAAAACGTCAACAACCAGTAGGGGCGGGGCGCCCTACTGGACGGGTTATCTCACATGCCGACATCGGGCATGTGAGGATAATAGCCCCAGACGGGACTATGTCCTGTCAACGTGTGCAGGGTGAAGAGAAACCTCTCATCACCCTGGAAGTTAAGCCGCATGGAAACGATGTCTCCATGCGTGCTCTGTTTGACACAGGAGCGTCAAACAATTTCGTTAGAACTGAGGTTCTAACGTCGTTGAACTTCGTGGAGATTGAATCTCCACGAAGCATGTTGTCAGTCCGGTTGGCAACAGGTGCAACCGTGACTATACCAAAGCGTGTGATTCGCACACGCTTTGAGTTAGACGAACTGTCGTTCGAGGACGAATACATCGTCCTCGATCTTGACGACAAGTTCGATGTAATCTTGGGCATCCCTTGGATGTCCAAGCATCAACCAACGATCGACTGGGTTAACCTGTCGATCGACTGCGGCGGTCTCACAGGATCTGATCACCCTGTGAGTAACCCGGCTGTATCTAATGATACAACCGCAGAGTCAGACAGTCTGGTGGGTAGCGATGGCACCACCAGATCTGATCCGACTAGGTCAGCGGATGGTACACCCGCTGACCAAAGTCCAGAGGGACTTACACACGCAACGAACGAGTCGTTGCGTGTCAGTAATGTGTGCAACACGGGTGCAAAGCACTCCCGTGTTGAAGTTACTACTACGACCGATGACGGTCGTGGTATAGAGAACATACACACGGTGGGAAACACCCACCGTGAAAATAATGAAACCGTCACGGAAGCAAATGACTTCCAGGTCGAAAATGAAGAACTCACGACTGAGAGCAGTCGTGAGTGAATGAGCACCATGGTAGACAGTGGTCACCATGAAGAGAAGGCCTTATGCACGAGTGATAATCACCGTGCAACAGATCAGACGAGTGCGTCTGATCTCGCAGCTGTGTCCGTCGAGACGATCAACGTCTTGACGCAGACAGAGACCGGATTAGCTACCCAGTCTCTCACACTTGACAACCCTCCGAACCTAAGTTCAGAGGTGATGGCCCTTCCAGCCTTGAGCTGGAAGAAGTTCGTAAAGAACTTGCGAAATGATCAGATCGAACAGATCTGCGTCATTGTCGCATCTGATGAGGTTGTGGATATTCGTGAACGAATAGCCACTTTGCAATTAGAAGACATTGAGAACGAACTCGTTCCCAACGAGCAAACCAAAGTTCAGCGCTTTGAAGCACAGAGCTGGGAGTCGCTTAAGGCGACTTCTCCGTACTACGAGGTACTTTGGGAATACGCTGACGTATTCCCGGAAGAAGTACCTTGCGAGCTCCCTAAGGATAAGGGAACTAAGCACGAAATTGATCTCGTGCCTGGCACGAAGTACTGTGTCACGCGGCAATGGCCATTGCCGCGTGACCAAGTTAAAGCAATCGACGAGTTCTTTGAAACTCGTCGCAAGGCGGGACATGTGCGGGAGTCAACCTCACCGCACTCCAGTCCCACCTTTTGCGTAAAGAAATCCACCGGTGGGTGGAGGATCGTTCCATGCTTTCAATAAGCTGAACGCAGCCACGGTACCGGCGCAGACGCCGATACCGCGGAAAGATGTCATCACTCAATTATTGAAGAAAGATGTCGAATAGAAATGGGACACCCAGTGCCAAAATGCATTTGATGCAGTCAAGCGTAGCTTGACTGAAGCTCCCGTCTTGGCAATAGCCGATCACGATGATCGTGATCGCGTAATTTTTTATCAGTCTCGTCAGTTGCGCCCAGCCGAGCGCAACTATACAGTGTATGACAAGGAACTCCTTGCCATGAATGATGCACTTGCAAAGTTTCGGATCTATCTCTTAGGAGATAGACCGTTTGTGGTTTACACGGACCATGCATCGCTAGGCACGGCCGTAAATTCACCACATATTTCCCAAAGAATGGCACGTTGGCTGTCATTCTTTGCCGAGTACAACTTCATGGTTGAGTATAAACCGGGAAAGTTGAACGTGATAGCGGATGCACTATCACGACGTCCCGATTACGAGACGAAACCGTCTGTAACGGAGGTAATCAGTGCAAACGCAATACGTTGCACTGCTCTGTCGTCGTCACTCGTACGACAGGTACGACAAGCGTACAAGACAGACGAGGAAACTCGTCTGCTGATTCATTACTTAAGTAATTAATCTGATCGGAAGCGAGAGGAACTTCCAGAGTTCCTTCGTGCTAGCGTGCATCGTTATCGACTGCACGATGGTCTGTTGCTTTATTGCACAGACCAAGAAGATGTTAGTCGCATCGTCGTTCCAAACGACGATGATCTCAAACATTAGATACTGTTTGAGTATCATGATGCGCCGATTACGGGGCATCAAGGTCGAGAGAAGACGTATGCTTCTCTCGCACGCGATTTCTACTGGCGTAACCAGTACAAATGGTACGCAAGTACGTACGCGCTTGCGGGATTTGCCAGCGCGTCAAGCCTGCGCACTCTGCGCAGGCTCCTCTCCAATCTCTGCTGGTTCCGACAGAGTGTTGGAAGTCTATTTCCATGGACTTTATATTCGGTCTTCCGCCCGATCACAGTCGGAAGACAGGAATAGTGGTCTTTGTGGACCGCTTCAGCAAGATGGTTCTTCTTGCTGCAGTGTCAGCAAATGTCACCGCTGCGCAAACAGCACGGATATTCGTTGACACGGTATTCCGTTTACACGGAATACCGGAAAACATTATCTCGGATCGAGATCCGAGATTCACAGGACGTTTCTGGCAAGAAACGTTCTCTTTGTTGGGCACGCAGTTGAAGATGTCAACTGCGGACCATCCGGAAACGGATGGGCAAACTGAGTCGCGTTAACCCGTTCTCGGAGACATGCTGCGTTTATACGCGCATGCCTTCGAGCAGTGGAGTGACTTTTTGCCACTCACTGAGTTTGCAATAAATAACTCGTGCATGCTTCCACGAAGCATACACCGTTCTACTTGAATGCCTTGAGGCATCCACGAACCCCAGCTTTACTTGGCGGTACGCCAAGTCTTAGTGGGGGGGGGCGCTCAAATTCTGAGCGAGTCGATACGCAAGTTGCAACCGCAACTTGCGAAGAGATTAACGAGGCTTGTACTGTTGACACATTAGAAACTCCAGCAGCTTCAGTTGATACTGAAGCTGACTATGAAGATTATGTGTCTGCAGCCACTGCTGCAGACAAAGAAGACAGTCTATTTACTGCTAAAAAAGCAGTAGATGAATTCACATTTTAGCGTCAAGCTGTAACACGCTATGTCAAGGATGCACTTGCTTCTGCTATTGATAAGCAGAAGCAGAATGCAGACAAGAATGGAAGGAAAAACACAAATTTCTTTCAAAAGGTGAATTAGTTTTGTTATCTGCAACTAATTTACCTTCACACGCAATTAGCAACTTCTCTACACGGAAGTTGCTCCCTAAATTCATTGGACCCTTTAAGGTCCAAAGCGTTAAGGGGAATGCCTATACATTAGACTTTCACGCGGCTATGCGCCTATACCCAACGCTCAGCGTTGGGAGGCACAAGCCGTATCTATCGTCTACGTCTTCGGACGAGACGCATCCCCACGGCGAATGCCGTGCTTCTTCAAGTCTCCAAAGAGAGACTTGTAATCGGTCTCCACCGATTGTGAGAAGTCTGGAGAGTTTCCATCTCCGACTTTAGTCGATCAATCTCGACCAGCAGAAGATATTCTTCTGCTGCATCACGAGATGCGCGCTCAGGATGTCGCGAATCTCGTCTCGATGACAACGATATGTCTTCATCGAGTGAGACATGTCGGCGTTCAAGGCGTTACAGTGCCTCTCGAGCTTGCAGAGCTGGTAACCATGCTCCGCAACAACAACGCCGAGGG
>MIQA02023279.1:31911-42060 GCA_001887855.2 Sclerospora graminicola
TTTCCAACCGATTTTGGGAAGACCGGAGATTCTCAATCTCCGCTTTTGTCGATCAATCTCGACCAACAGAAGATCATTCTTCTGCTGAAGGGCAACGTGAGCGCCCAATATGTCGTGAATATCTTCACGAAGGAAACGATATATCCACACAGAGTGAGCCATATCGCCACTCAGCTCAGAGCAATGCCTCTCGAGTTTGCGGAGCTGTGAACCATGCTCCGCAACAACGACGGCGAGGGAATTACCAGCCCCCGCCGCCCCTAATTGATAATCAGGGGAATAAGCGCTATATTCTCAAGCGCTTGATTGCGAAGCGCTCGGCTACGAGGGACAGCGTACCGAGTACTTGGTACGCTGGTTGGGGTATTCCCACGAGTTTAACTCTTGGGAGCCGATTGAGGTTCTGAGGGCGGATGCCCCTGACCTTCTGAAGTAGTTTGAGAAGGACACTTCTCACAAACTCGTAAGAAGCACCAACACTAGGTGTTGATGAGTGGAAGGTATCAGCACCAGGTGCTGATACATTAAGGGCATCAATTAGGCCCTTAGTCGTAGCGGGTACTGAGTAACCTTGGTACCCTCGCAGCTCCTTTTCGCTCAGACGAGCAGCTCCCTTGGGACAACAAGGGCAAGCCATGTGAGAAGGAACTCCGCAAGAGATTCCTTCTTTGATGCAGGTAAAATGGATAAACTCCATTTTCCCTGTACGGGAGTGCTTTAAAAAGCGCTCACGATTTACGTGAACTCACTTCACGTAATCGTCGGGACCTTTGTTGTAGTTCTCAACAAAGGCATTCCAAGTTTGCGTTAGGGCGTCGTTATCGTCCCTGTTCTTACGCGACCCTTTTCGGTTCGTATAGTAACGAGCCTAAATAAAAAGGTCGATAAAGTACCGACGTCTATCGTCGGTACTCCTATCGAAGTGCCGATTGCGAATTTCTTCGCAATCATCAAGCGCGTTGATGTCAAACAACGGGTATTGACAATCTCGCTTGGTGTGCCCGCCACTGTCGGGCATTAACGTCCATGCTGGGGTCCAAAACCCGACTTTGTACGGAACATGTGGTTCCGAACGACAAGACGAATCAGAAGTAGCGTAAGCCACTTCTGCACGTTGTTTCTTGGCAGGTGGAGCGCCACCTGCCATCCCAAAGTCGTCGTCACGACCAGGCGAGTGACGAGGACCAGGAGGAGCTCTACGCTCCTCATGCCACCGTATAACGGAATAATCGCTGTCGTAATCGACAGCGTCAGAATCCACCTCGACATCACTTAAAGGCGAAGCAATTCTAGCAAACTTACGCTCGCTAGCTTCAGTTCATAGGACGGTGACGTCCTCAGCCTCTTCTTCGGAGTCAGATGACTTTCCGAAGACAGAATTGGGCTTCTTAGCCACCCGCCCGACGGCAGGTGAAAGTGCAAAAGATGCCGCACTATCGACATCTTCTCGCCCTCTTTTAGACACTGCTTCCGCAGCGTCTACTACGAGAGACAATGGGTCTCTCGGCTTACTCTTCGACGCTACATTGGTAGCGTCGGCATGCGATGTTGACACCTCTGCACGTGATGCAGAGGTGGGAGCTGCGTTAGCAGTATCGGTAGCGGCCTTAAGAGCGCCGCCGCGTTTCCCGACCATTTGATTTCTTATGGTCGTTAATGGGTAATAACAAAGTATCGTTATGACCAACAAGTGCCACCATTCGATTGGCCAATATTACTTTATATTATTGGCCAACCACCTTGAGTGGGGGGTGATGTAATGGGGTGCCATTACATAAGTGATATTTAAGTTGAAATATCACAGTTCAATTTCAGACTTACTGTCTGAAATGCGAATATTGGATTATAAGTTGTTATAATCCACCCTGAGAACAGATTCTGATATAATTATCGAATCTAACAAGAGATCTAATAATAAGGATATCATTAGATCAGTTTTACATTACATGTTACTATGATTAGTCTAGATCTAATTATCTAGTTAGCTCTTAACCATTCATAAATATATTCACTCTTAAACTTACCTTCTTCTAGACACGTGACTTAGATATATATTCATATATTCATTTATATATCTAAGAAATTATTTGATTACTTAAATAATCTACACTAAAGTTTATATTAATTAAACTATACAGAACCAAATTACATTTGGTTCTGACCAATTGTACGCTTCCTCACTTGCAATTCAATAGTGTGTGCCTGTAACAGCTAGTCTGTTACAAGGGAACTTCAAAAGCTTATGCACGTTTGAGGAGTAGGTATTATTGGAGGGGAATGTACGCCCAAATTAAAAATTTCATAGCTTCGTGTGAAGTTTGTGCGACAGCTAAAGGGAAACCGAGATACGAAGGACTATTCAAGTGAACACATAGTTGCATCGAGACCATTTCAAGTGTTATCTATGGATTTTGCGTTACCTCTACCCAAGACTTACGAAGGACACGAAGCGCTGCTATGTTACATCTGTGTGTTCTTTGGATATATCGTACTCGTACCCGAGTTCCACATCGGCACAAAACGTAGCAGCGGCATACATAAAAGGCGTATTCAAGAGATTTGATGCGCAAGAGATCATACGACATGATAGAGACCCCAGATTAATGAGTTCAGTATTCCGAAGATTCAACTGTACGAACAGAAACAACGGCCAACTTTCGCATACAGACCACAAGCAATGGTAAACAAGAGCGATCAGAGCAGACAGTGGTCAACACAAAAAATTTCATGTTGGTACACATCGGACGTCATAGGTCGTACATCTCGCGGATGAAACGGCCACAAGACAGTATAAAAGTTGAAGATGAGCTAGATATAGAACAAGAATTGTTGCCAGAAGATTCATAGTATGAACCAGGTCGAGATGACCTGGGGAAGTGGGGAAAATTGTAAATTCTCGTGTTAAGACACGCACGCGAAATGGAAGAAGACAGCGAGAATATCTCATACAGTGGAAGGGTTTTGAAGAACCCACATGGGAAAATGAAGATAACCTCACATGCACCGCGTTGGTATATGAGTATGACGTCAAAAAATCATGGGAGAATCGAATGAAGGGTGCACAAACGGCAGACAAATGCGAAGATGCAGTGTCGGCGGATGAATAGTGCCAGGAGTGACTGTGAACATGATGGAAGAAGGATGGCGGAACGATGGAAGCACAGAGCATGGAAGGACAGCGGAAAATGAAGTGGGACAAGAGGATGATTACATGGATGATGGAGTAAAGAAAGAAAACAAAAATTCAAGGAGATAAACAAGCTGCGGATGAAGATAATGGTAGAAGAGCCACATATTACAAGTTTGAGATACAATACATGCCACGGACCCAAGTTGGTTGTGAGCAGAGAGAGTGGGGGTCCGAGTTGGCTACACTTACATATACACGAGTAAGATCGGACAGACTACTCAGAAGATGACTCAGGTAATCATGACATGGAGAACTAGCAACACAAGGAGTGAAGCTGTAGAATGCATTAGGAGTGCTGCAGTTCAGAGTGGAAGATGTAATCCTAACAAAACTACAATATGATTGGAAAGAATATTGGTATTGAAGATTGTCATGGTCGCCGCATGTGATGAAACGGCCTTAAATGTGTGCCGCCGAAACATGCAAATGGGCACATGTAATGAAGCGACCTTAAATGTGTGTCGGTGAAGCGTGCAATGAGATATGTGACGAAATGGCCTTAAATAGGTGCCGTAGAAGTACGGAGTTACGCGGACACCAAGAATGGGAAGTTATATCAATCGAAATATGGAAGGGGCGTCACGAGGCAATTTCTACAGTTGCGACAAGATGAGCGAGCCCCGCGAGTAACAGTGGGAGAAGCGCGATTGATGGTTGTAGCAGCTACGTTGATACGGCTAGATCGATCAGCGTTAGCTTTTTATTTTCGAGAAAGGCTGTATGAGCCCTGTAGAGATAAACTCTCTGAAAGTGGAAAACAGTGATCCCCAGTTCAAACATACTGGTACCGTCGACATTGGAAGTATTTGCAAGAACAAGAATTGTACCTGGATACCTATGAATCGAACGCAGATTACTGGTTAACTTTGGCACTGGCGGCGCATAACGAAGCTTGGTGCAGCTCTTCTTATGAAATTTTGATGGCTGTGGAAAGTAAAAATCAAGTGGTGCAGTTGAAAGTGTCGAATTATGGAGTGGGACACTGTATAACAGAAAATTGGCCATATGATACATCAGCCATTACCGTGGAACATAACATGTCATGCCTATCAATGGCATTGTATTTATTTATGTTACTGTTGACTGTTTAGGTGCTGCTTGTGAGATTCGAAAGTGGGGATTACTGTGGATGTGGTACGATAGGTACGAGTACACCTTTTTTCAGTCATTTGCACCTTGCCTCAAGGAATAGCACCAACTACTCTTAAATTCTTACATTTCATTTTGTATCGTATTTTAGAGGTTATGGCATACAGTACAGTGCATGTGTTTTTTCGCGAACTGAGAAAATCATGCCTATCAATGGCATGACATGTTATGTTCCACGGTAATGGCTGATGTATCATATGACTATACGCTAACATCGGACACCATTGGGGCTGGAATATTACTGCCAGTGGCTAGGCAGAGCATACTTCTGACGAACACACATATTGATGTGGGCATTTGCTCCAATTTATTTACACCCAGCTTACTTACGGGTATATGTGGATCATTTATTCTGGGAGACCAAGACGAATATACTCAACCATATCCGGCGGTTGGTTACTGTAGCAGAATTATCAGCCATGAACCAACTGCCTGATAAAATACAAAGAATTATTGATCGGAATCCAATGACTGGATAAAGAGAAGAAGCAGACGTAACCAAGGCACCGGGGCAGAACGTTTAGACATTAAAGCAATGCCTAGGTGGTCAACGAAGCGATGACAAAGAAAGGTGTTATCCTGGCACGAGGACCTTATGGGTGTGGAAAAACGTCCACCATTCCATCGTTAGCAACAGCTTTTAGGAAGACATGCCCGGAAGTTATTGGCATCAAATATTGTGGAAACTAACGCTATATGCGATTGGGAACACCAAAAGGAGAGATGCTGCAGGATGAAGTTTGCAAAAACCGTTTCATTAGCGAGATCGAGCGACTGGAAAGAGAACGTTTGCGGACTACCGGATGGAATCGTCATAGCAGGGCGGTTATGAAAATGGCTTTGTATAGTGTGTGGATCAACGCTCGAATATTCTTAACTACGACTGTGTTCCATGTGAAGTGGCTAAGGCCAAAACAATGACATTTGGTCATAAGACAAGGAAGGCCACAAGGCCATTGGAAAGGCTATGTCTTGATGTGAATTCGATTAAAGTAAGGACAGCCTGTGGTGCGAGCATGTTCTTACTCGTCATAGATGAATATTCCCGATTCAGGTGGGTCTTCATACTCAAGACAAAAGATGAGGCGGCGAACCATCTAACAAGACTGTTGCGAAGACTCAACACGGCATTCATACACCGACATCTAAGGATACAAGAGTTATTTTCGGATCAAGGAACAGAATTCGTAAACAAGGAAGTGTTGATCAACTCTGCAAGGAAGAAGGGATTAGTGTACAAATAACGAACGCGTATTCCTCTCAAGAAAATGGCTTGGTGGAACGTGGAAACGGTGTGGTGGTGATAAAAGTGCGTGTATTACTTGAAGAAACACAACTACCATTCTCACTATGGGGAGAGGTACTCCTACATGTGGTAGATACCCTCAATGTGACAGGGTCACGGGTAATCAACGGAAAACCCCCTCATGAACTACTTTATGAAGAGAGACCGGATGTCTCGCACCTACGCACATGGGGATAACCACACTATCTCAGCTGAGTCGACGGGAATATCGTTCCTTGCAATTTCACCTTGTCATAAATGATGAAGGGGTAGACTTGTGAACTGGCGCTACTGCAAGTTTACGTCCCACAACTGAAGTAATGGTAGTCATTGGTGATCCGTACCAATTATACGCGTATACACCTTTGGTCAAATAAAAAAGACACAGCTACAACGAAATGGAGAGGCGACATAAAAGAATCTGGTCAATCTTGCATACATTTGAGCATCACAGGGCTCAAAGGAATGAAGCTCCATCTTTTTTATGGAATTACCATGACAGCCGATTTTCGTACCCATTATAAGATCACAAGATTCCTGCAGACTATTTACCCATACAAGATAGTGGATCGAGCCTCCCCATTTAAAGGTTAGTTGAAAGAACTGAAATTACCTCCAGTGCGTGCGCAGAATGGGAGGGGGAATTTCAAGACAAACCGAAGATTATGTGTTGGGCTCACAACATGTCATATGGATCAGCACACATGATGATTGATGATCTGGTATCCGGAAGTGTGGCGGATACTCACACTGATGAGCTTCAAAATGTTATTGAAGTGGCATTAACTTTGAAGCTAGTTTGGCGAATAAATGAGCCATTAAGCTTGGACACGGAAGAAGTCGTTCGCCCAAAGATGCGCACGTTGCTCATAATCTCACCGTATCAGAAACAAGTAGATAGCATACGGCATGGAGTTTACAGGATCGGTAGGAGGAGGCGAGCTGACTGGCACCATCGAGGAGTTGGTGCGGCGGCCGCTCCGCGGCCTCGAGCGTGGAATATTATACGGTCGACATGTCGGCGTCCGCCGAAAACCTCGCGTCGCGGCGTCGCTCATACCTATCCTGGTCTTTATTGTGAATTGGGGTAGGGTGTTGGAATTTGGTAGACTTTTGTAACATTGGTGGTATTTGGTAGGAATTCAAACATAGTGTCGGAAGGGTTACAATAACATCCTACTTGTGCCAATGGAAAACCGATATAACAATACCACACCTTTTCTCAGAAAAACTGGACTTTCTTGGCAGCAACCCAGGATTATGGGATTTATGGTCGCAAACAAAACAGGATTTTCTCGTTAAAAAATAGGATTAAATTCGTACTTATTAAAAATAAACAAATCCAACACTGCATACAGTACTTAAGGCCATCCTACCCATTTAACAGAACCGAGCAGAAACGATAGCCGAAGCACACACCAGCGGAGTGCCAGCGCGTGCAGTTGCAAGATGTGCAGCTCACAAAATAATTCATATGCGTTCATTCATCTTTTTTACTGTTTTTCTTATGCACATTTCTTTCCTGCTCGGTAAGTGGGCGTGATTGTTTTGGCAGCCTTAAGTACATGTATAGGTTAGATTTGTTTATTTTTAATAAGTACGAATTTAATCCTATGTTGCCAGTGAGAAAATCGTTTGCGACCATAAATCCCATAATTCTGGGTTGCTGTCGAGAAAGTCCAGTTTTGCCGAGAAAAGGTGTAGGGACTTTTCCACTCAAAGTTGCATTAGGTCTTGTACTTTCTTCTAATAATTGATTCAGTAAAGAACTTGTATAAACATGCTTGTAAAAAACAAAAGTAGAACGAAACCATAATCTATAAGAAAAAACATTCCTGTTATAAATCCTCAAGAAGGGGTGCGTTATACTCAAAGCTCTGCGGTATCAAAACCAGCAGAAAGCACAAGCTTTGGTGCAAATAATTTTAAGCACGGAGTACCATTCTTAGAAGATGGAACAGTAATTGATGTTGTTAGGACTAAATAAATGATAAGAAATAACAGGGAGCGGCGTTAAGAACTCTCATACCCAAAACCGGGACCGAAAATTGTTGAAAGCGGAACGTATTTTTTTCTGGCGGGTAATATTCTGGAACGCCAGACTGCAAGTTTCATGCGAATGCTAGCTATGATCTAAAAACTCCTTTGAACATTTTTACATCCTGATTTTTATATAATCCATTAATTATATCTATGTAGACAGCAATTCCTAAATATAATGCCTTGCAACAGAAGTTTGCCCCGATTGTTAGCAAAACTCCTCCATAAATAAAAATAAAATAATTGAAACCTGCCCGCCCGAAAGAATATAAAACTTATAAAGCAAGCAAATGGCTGCTCGAGAAAATAGAGCAAGGTAAAATCACCAACTTTTCAAACAGCTCATTTAAAAACGATAAAGCATTTGACTTCATGGTTACAATTTTTGCTAGCCGACCGTTAATTTTTAACAGCACATGCGTGATTGTATTATTTATATTATTTTTAATAGTATATGATGTATGCATTTTAATGCTAAATTCATTCCAAGGAGCGGATAGCCAGGGATTAAGGTAATCAATACCGTACGTAATCTTGCATCGACTTCACGTGTACATGGACACCTAGACATCCCAAAACATTATTATCCAATCAGGTGCATGTCATCAAACTCACCGCCATGTATATATACATTTCAATTCGAAATTGAGACACATCGGCATTGTCGAACACGCGAAACACGATTTCGAGCGACATAGCATATCCTTGTGAGACCTATTCCAAGGCAAACAGAATTTGAAAGTAGCATTATTGCCAAACAAATCCTGAATTTTTTCGTCGTTTATAATGCATGTTTTTCATTGGAACAAGTGGTATATTTTATACATTTTTTCAGCTTTTGGTATAAATTCCCATTAGCTTTACAAAGTGGTAGACAAAACCCTTTGTTTCTTTTAAATATCATCAACTTAAACATACAGTGTACTCCTCGATTGTCACAGAAGGCTGATAGGCGCGTTGGGCTCGAGGGAGGTAGTGAGGAGGCTGTTGTCGAAGTCGAGGAAAATGGAAAGTTAGATTATTAGTTGCTAAGGTTATTTTTGCTAGCCTATTTATACATAAGCTCTATAACTTCCTTTTTTAATTCCAATGTCCATACTGCATGTATTTTTAACCTATGTTTCATCCCTACTCACGGGATGCAACATTTGTCTTTGTCCCAAATTTTTAAGTTGTATAAGCAACATTAACGGTTGTTGTTACGCATCCGTTACATGATCTACCTTCGAAAGAAGACCTCCCTTCTTCGATTTACAGTATTCGGTGATCAATCCTAGAATATGTTTGAGGTTGTTGAGGGGCTCCCATGTTGCCTGACGTCTTGTCTCACCGAGGCATTGGATCTTATACTCTGTTTTCCACGGCAACAATGGTGGTTGATAACAGCTTGAACAAGTTGGCCTTCAGCCGTTCCATCGGCGAGCAATACTTTACGACTTGCTGGGCCCACTTATCATCTCTTCAATAGGGCTTAAGTAGTGATGTGTGGAACACCGGATGGAATCTTCGACATTGCGATCTCATACGAATCTTTTTGTACCTTCTTCACAATAGGGTATGGACCTACGAATCTTGGTGCCAACTTAATGGTCTTTGCAAATCCTTTGTTGCAAATGTCGAGGGTTTTTTCATCAATAAGAACAAATTGACCATTCTCAAACTCTTGTTGCTTACGGTTCTTGTGCGTAGTACGTCTTCGTGCGCATATGTGCTTCACTCATAGCATCTTGTGCCTTTTTGAGCAACGTCTTGATGCAGCACAAAATTTTGCGCGACTTTGTTCAGCTTTTTTAACTCAGAGTCAGCAGCAAAAAAACATCATCTGGCATGTATGGAACATAGCCAATATCTGCTCAAGTGGAGACATTCTAATTGAAGAATGCACTCTGCGATAATGTGGTATAGTGGTTGAGTTTTGGTATTGGAAGTTCAATACAGAGACGACGGTTTCTGATTGGACAAACGCCAATTTAGGTTAAGTAGCAAGAAGTGGGAATAGCTATATGAAGTGACCTGGTAGAGTACTTCTATATCTTAAGTTTTTATAGTAGTACAAATTTTTCCCCTTAAAGAACTGAAAACGTCGACGCTAAGCAACTTACAAGAAACTAATACTGCCCGAACGTCACCACCAACTACAACTGAGCAAACGACTAAGGAGTGTGTGCATCAACTTTGGGTTGATTGTTTCCCAAAGGGTTGGTACAGTGGCCTCATCACGGCATTATTCTGTGGTGGAGCCGATTTCCAAATCCAGAACGGAATTTTTGGGAGGAACTCGGATTCCCACTGGCCCGGACGACCAATTATCGGAGGGGTACTCCGTTGATCCTCGTCGACTTCAGGACAAGTCATCACTAGAATGACCGACCCGATCGCCCCGGTCTTCCAACCCGTCATCAAGTACAACCGATCCATTTTTAACTTCATCTCATCTTGTGTACCCATTGATCTGGTATGCCCCGAATCGGACTCTTCGTCATCT
>MIQA02023280.1:0-14947 GCA_001887855.2 Sclerospora graminicola
CTGATCACCACTCCAAGGTTTCCGTGTGGCCATATGAGCGGGAGTCGGCTTCCCCTGCATAACGACTTACAGATCCATGAACGGTTGGTTCGGATCGTAGCTGTAGTCGTTTTCTCTGATCGACGATCGATCCGCGGGAATGAAGACGCCCGTAAAATTGGGTGGCGGAGCGATCGCTGCCCCAGTGGTCGTCGGAGGAATGTCAGGATCAGCTTGAGCCGGTGGTTCCTCCTCGAGATCATCGTCATCGTCGTCATCTGACTCCAGCAAAGTAACAGCCTGGGCCAGCGAATTCACGCCCGAATAACTTGGTGCTGGCGTACGGCGATCAGTGCTGCGCGATCGAGCCAGAACAGACAACGTCCTCTCGTCCAGATCGGTTGATTCGTCATCCGATTCGACCACAAGACGTGATCGCTTGGCGGGACTCATCTTTTGCTTCGACGAGCTGGTCTGCTTACGCTTCCCAGAACTCGAGGCCGAAGGCGCTGGTCTTTGAGTCGCCGGTGAACGAGATTGAGATGACGCGGGGGCTCCTGAAGTGCTGATCACGGGCTGATCAGCACTACGAACAGGCAAGGAAGCGACGGAGGACGCGGGCGAAGGCGGGGCAAACTCGGGCGACTGTGGCGGTGTGCCAGATGGAGTGAACGAGCTGATCAACCCGGGAAGCCGTTGCAAGGCCGTCCGGACTGATCCTGAACCGGTGTCTGTTTTGGTCCATCTATCCATGGTTTGCACCGCGAGATTTTTCAGGTCAGCGTTATGCTGAAGCCAGGCGCGATCATCAAGCTCTAGGGTCTCAAGTTTGACCCGAGCGAGATTAAGTTCATGCCGGCAATTTTCAGCCACTTTCCGACTCTCGCACAACCTCTTCGGTATATCAGTGCGGCCGATGCGAGAATCAGAAAGCTGTTTGGTCAAGAGCTGGACCTGCTCATCCGAATAGCGAGCCTCAATCTCCCGACGCTCTACATCCTCGGCAGTACGGGTCCTGTCGTGCAGAAGCTGATCACGGTCGAGACGGTGATCATCGATGCGTTGCAAATGATCTACCATCTCGACCATCGAACTCTTCATGGTTTCAATACGTTCATCTGGAAGTTGACATGGAGAGTCAAATACGGATTACAAAAGGAGTGAATGAGATGAACGTACCCTGATTACGGATGGTGATAGCCATCGAGTCGATCAGCGACTGTAAGGAGGCGACGGTGGCCGAAGGCTTGGAAAGTCGAAGAGCAGCGAGGTCAGCTGACAACTGATCACGTTCCATCGTCACACCCTGAAAGCGATCAGTCAGGTCCCGCAGGTCTTGGTCAAGCCGATCATGATCTTTGCCAAGTCGGTCATGATCTAGTCGGAGAGCCGCCAGCTGGGCAGCCAGATCAGCGGAATCACGTGCCGAGGTATCAGCCGCGATCCGACGATCGGATAACTCAGCCGTAAGTGCCCGGTTGGTATCGTACAGAGAAACCAACTCGGGAATTGCACTTCGGAGCTCCGATCGTAGCCGACAAGCCTCCACAGGCCCCAACGTGAATGGGCCCGATCCATCTATCAGGCGAGTGAGCTGCTCTAAGGAACGGAGAGGGCGATCTGACGGAGGTCGAGCAGGAAGACTCCAAGACGGTCGATACGAAGCGAGAGCAGTTGTCGGACGGATAAGGCTGGTCGTGATCGGCGTAGAAGTCGTGATCGGGGCGATCGCAGGGGTAACCGAGCTGGAGACAGAGGACGAAGAAGCGATCGAGCGGGCAGCCGAAGGAGACGAAGAAGGAAGAGGAGATTGGCTTGCGTCGGCCATGGTGATCACCAGAGAGGAAGTTCAAAAGTGAGTGAGTCGAACTGCAGTCGTTGTGCGGCTACAGTTAGTCTCAGGGGCGGCTGTGGTGAAGCGATCGGAAAATATTGGGACCGAAGTGGACCACACATGGCCGTTGATTGGTGACGATAGAACACCCATCAACATATGATGGTTGATGGGTGGGAAAAGGTTGATCACGATTAAGAAGAAAAGGTGGTGGCCAACGGATATTTACGACGTGGAAGAATCAGTCAAGTATGGTCGTTAAGCCCAGTCCCAGGCACTGGCGGAATGATGGAGATCACGATCACGATCGTTATCACAGTCACTAAGTGGAGTTCTCGTGGATGTAATAAGAAATAGTGACTGTTGACATGACATACCAAGGGCAGGTGACCAGCCGATCTCTGAATGGTATAGTGGTTGAAGCTGGCTATGATACAAAGTTACAGCCTGATCGGCCGGTCATGCCCGAAGAATGAAGATCAAATGATGAATGAAGATCGGGCAGGTGGATTAACAGGTTGTATGAGTGATGTGAACCTTTGGTTGGTCCGAAGATGACGTGGCAAGGCCTGATCAGCCGAGATCGGTGTTGTATGGTTGTTCTGACAAGGTATAAAGATCGGAAGTGTGGTTTGGAAGATGAGTTGAGTCGTGATGATGATGACCCAGAGCGTTCCCGAGGTGATCAAGGGCTGATCAGCCTGATCACCACCTGATCACTCGGTCGATCACTATGGCGATCGTGATCAGGGCCGATCAGCCTGATCAGCGTTCAGATGCAAGGGCAAGTAATGTCTCGGTTTGGTCGGACTATATACGAAGTGAACAAGTGCTGAAGAGCAGGTCTCAAGTGTTTTCAAGGTCGTTTGTTGAAGATCAGGATGGGTTGAAGATCTTCTGAAGAGTCGGGTCGTGATCAGGGCAGAAGCGGTACAGGTCAGGATGGGTTGAAGATCTTCTGAAGAGTCGGGTCGTGATCAGGGCAGAAGCGGTACAGGTCAGCTTGAAGGTGCAGCCAGGATGGGCAAGAGAGTGTTCCGCAACCGTGCGACGAAGTAAATAGGTTCGAAGTAAAGGTCAGGCATGAGTTGAGGTATAGTACACAGGTATAGGACATTGCATATATAATAACAGGTTTAGATTTTCCCCCTAAAGCAAAGAGTCGCTCCGCCACGTGTGCGGTCATTGGGAGCACAGGGTTGATTAGTCCCCTCTTGCTTATCTATTTCCCGGTTAAGACGCGCTAAGACGCATTTTGGCTTACCGGAAGACCCCCGACGGGTTTGTTTCAGGTGATCGAACCTCACCCTCAACGCGCACGTGTTTGGAACACGTTAATACTATTGGTAAAGGTTTTGTGGAGATAACGTTTGTGGATTACTGTGGAAGATCGTGGATTGATCGCATTTTCTTGGTTTCGTTATATCTCTCTCTCATTGGCTGGCCTAATCAGACGAACTTTCCTGATCAGTGCCTAGATACTGAATAAGTGTCGACCCCAACCCGTTCTCCGGTGAAGATTTCCACCCGAGGACACCCCCCGTCTCGAGAAGGTAAAACCCTCCGACCTGATCAAGATCATCCTTTTCGTCACCGAGTCCACCTAAGTGAGTGTAATCAGCCCCGATCGACGGGTACACAAGGTGAGATGGAGTTAAACATAGATCCTGACGAGCATGAAGACCGGCCAGATGACCGGGAAGATCAGATCAGTCATCACAGTGGTGATTCATCTGATTCCGATGCTGATCAGGATCGACGGAGTACCCCCTCCGATAGTTGGTCGTCCGGGCCAGTGGGTATCCAGATTCCACCCACGACTTCGGTCATGGATTTGGAAATCGGCTCCACCACATTAACAGACTACCAGACGTGGGTGGTATACAGAGCGGCTACACATCAGTTAAATCGCTACCACCCAGAGTATACTGTCGATAACACCTGCCACCTCGACAAGGAGTGCAAGGCAGAGGGGAGAGGGGTCACATCTTCTGTGTGTGGGTGTTACCAGGCCAAGTCCTTTTGGGCCCGTCTTATCAGTTATTGACAGGGCTGGGTAGCTTCGGAAGGGATGGTAATGTCTTTCAAGAAGAATATCGCACAACGTAAAGCCCCACCGGTCACACCTAAATTACGGTCATGGATCACTAACCGCTGTGACGTGCAAGCAGCAGATTGCTTAAAGCAAGTTTCTGGACTATGGTGGGCGATATGATCTACAGACAAACATCTCAAATTGTTAGGTCCAAAACCAATCATTAAACTATTATTATGAAGGTATAGAAATGTATGCTGACATCATTTTTTGCAGTTTATTGTGGACAAACCGGAACCAGAGAAAAAGTTACTAACAACCCCTGCGCGGAAAATCTATCGGATTTCACATGAAACTCAGAACTTTGACAACGGCGACGATAATATTGTTGTCAGTAAATTTGCATCTCCGTACTAATGATATGGTGACTCGAAGTAGCAGTAGAGAAACTACTACAAACGATGCAGTAGATGAGGGTTAGGACGAGGGGTAGCTCCTGGGCGGAAATCGTCACCGGGGAGCTCGTTGGGCAATACACTTGAACTTTGTATAGTGCCGGCCGGGCCGAGAATAGTCGATCGGCCAGCTAAACCAATAAGACACTTGAAGTTTGTATAGTGCCGGCTGGACCGAGAATAATCAATCGGCCAGCTAAACCAATAACAATGAAGGGCGAATCCCAATGTGTATGTAAAGTAGATATAACTCCACACTCTTCCACAGAAGGCCAAAATGTCACCACTTCCCAATACTTAATACCGTGTTTAAAACACGGGCGACTTGAGGTGAGTATACGAAGACGCCGCGACTCCCGGTCAGGGGACTTCCGGTGGGTTAACTTAACCTTCCCCGGGCAAACCAATAGCACCAAGAGGGGACCTTGTTAGCCCTCTGCTGTGAACCAATGAAAGCGACTTGTGTCTAAGAAAGCGAAACGTATACTGATTTATCCTATATCCAATACCCCCTTTTGTGCAACCTACCCCAAATAACCCGGCTGACCAGTCATGTGCCTTACCCGAAGTAGCCCGGTTAACTCCGACTTTGTGTACCCGCCTGGCCGGTACACCAACCCCAGATGGTACCAACCCGGACGGTACACCGAACCCAGCTGGTACCAGTCCGGATGGTACATTGTGCCCGGCCGGCTCGGCCGGATGGCCATCCATCCGAGCCCCTTGGCCGCTGGCGCTAGCAATTCCTTGGCAGCTTTTCATCCGATCCGGGTGCCTCCTTTATCCACTAGAACAATCATCTTCTTTCAGGCTCCTTTCACTCATACTTTCCGAATTAGCCCGTCATCGATCTGTCACTCGGCCGTCCAACATCCATGGCCTTCCCGTCCACTTAGCCCGCCTGTTCGACTATCCACGCCCCTTGTCATGTCCGCCAGCCTGATTTCCAGCCTGGTGCCGCCGGCCGCTCGCAGGTGCGTCCGACAGCTCCCAGATCGCGTCTTTTTATTTACCAGTCCGGGCATCCGGCTAAGGGCGACATTTCAGCCAATCCGGTGCGAGCATCCATCATCATTAGTCCGTTAATTTCTGGACAACTTCACCACAATCATCTTCAAAACTATCATCTGATCCGACTCGACCAGGTTCGGGCTTCCTTTTCCTGCTCTGCGACTCGATCTTGGGGTCAATGTGCTTGATCCCTTTCGGGCCAACGTCATACGAGTTACTCCAACCGAGGAGTCGCTGAAGTCCGCTCCAGACTGTGATGACGATTGACATATTGACTCAATATCCATAGGATATTCAACCAACTGCGATCGGTGCGAAGGATCCGCGATTAGCGACTGGACCAAGGGGTTCGCCCCGAGTAGCGAGGCAAGGTGATCATAAAGAGTTGTCATAGCTTCTCTGATCGTCCCTTGGTCTAGACCGAACAGCATATTCGCGTCGAATGCATCAGTAGTGAAACCAACTTCGTCGATCTGCGGCAGGAGGTTCCTGATCAGGTCAAGTTGACTGCCTGTGATAACCGGCCAGGTCGCTCGACCTTCAAGCTTCCCGATGATCTTGGGTTTTATGATCTTCATCACTCGGTTGGCAGCTACGAACTTGTGAAACTCTCGAAGATAAAACAATCGTTCTACATCGTGAACAGTGGTCTTCTCAGCTGGTTCGGTCTTCTCTTCATCTTCTTTGAAGATCTTCGGTTTCGGTTTCACATAATTTTTAGGTGGATCACACTGATCCGCCCCCATGTTTTTTCTTTCTTTTTGCATTTTCTTCTTATGCATAGGATCGAGGTTAGCACCTCGATTCTTTCCCGGGTTTTAGTTGACTTTACTATAACCCAGATCGGCCCCGATCGGGGCTATGTGGGGGGTTGTTTCATCTTTAATTTCGACCTGGAACTCCACCAGACCAGGTTGACCATCGCTTCCTTTAGGTTTTGACAGCATCGGAGGCGATACGCCTTCTTCCAATACACCCGAAAGTTTCCTCCACTTTGATTTTCACATCTTTTTCATCGCCAAAGGAATCACGGTGATATCCTAAGTCACCAAGTGATCCGGGCACGCGCACCATTGGGGTGGAGTCGATTTCCAAATCCAGGACGGGTGGAATCCGGATACCCACTGGTCCGGACGACCAAATATCGGAGGGGGTACTCCGTTGATCCTGATTGTCATCAGAATTGGATGAATCATCACTATTATGACTGATCCGATCCTCCCGGTCATCCGACTGGTCATCATGTGCGATAGAATCCATACTTAACTTCATCTCACCTTGTGTACCCATTGATCGGGGGTGGTTACACTCACTCAGGTGGACTCGGTGACGAAAACGATGATCTTGATCAGGTCGGAGGGGATGACCTTCTCGAGACGGGGGTGTCCTCGGGTGGAAATCTTCACCGGAGAACGAGTCGGGGTCGATACTTAACTTCATTATCTAGGCACCGATTGGGAAACTTCGTCCGATCAGGCAAGGCTTAGCCACCGATCTTTCCACTGCTCCCAAATGCAAAACATCCTTTATCAAGTCCGAATTTCGGGCAGTGCTCCATTCTAATCTCGGGCTCTCGTCAACGTAACTTCGCCATATCCCACCGCAGTACATAAGTTGTCTTATTAACGATGCGTCGGACCATAGTCCATAGAACATTATCGCTAAATTGTTGATATATTTGCGGCGCGTTTTTAGGCCTTGCTGCTTACGTAACCATTCGAAATTTCCCAAGGGACAAATAACTGCTGTGATCAAGTCGGGTCTGTGCTGTCATTAATTTTCCCCAATACCCACTAGCACTATCCATGGAACACAACCACATGATATATCGCATAGCTACTCATTAGTTAAATACATTCTATCAGGGCCCGGACACTTCACAAATGTGTCCGTTAAACCCAGACTGTACCATGAAAGCTCAGGATATAGTACATATCTTTTGGGGTTGCAAAAGGGCACGTCTCATTTGGATCAAATGGCTAAGCCATAGGATTGGAGAAACAGTGGACAAACGAACACTTCAATGCTTTAAAAGTAATATCGCAAACAGACTACCGCCTGAACATAGTGATATGGTGCGATTGAGGATGATGGAGAAATATGGAGTTAAAGCCTCTTCGTGTAAGAAAAAAAATTCGACTCTTATGGTGGGGTTTTTGTGGCATTATCGTAGGTTGGCTGTGGCAACCACGAAATAAATCCTTTTTTGAAGGCTTACGATACAAGTCAGCAGAAACCATCAATTTTCTTTGGGCACAAAGCAGAGCCCAAACTAGACACAATTGCTACATTTTAGCAACAATAACCTACAACAATAGAAGGCGGAATGCGTCTGCATATCCAGTCCGTGTTTGACACTTATCTGGATACACAACTGCAGACGCATTGCGCCTTCTCTTGTTGTAGGTTATTGTTGCTCAAATGTGCTATCAAAAGCGTGCAGATACCCGGCGACCGAGCAATTGCATCATCAGGCAGATCTGGACCCTCATTTAATTTCTAGGATAAGGTCATATACAGTAGCCAATAGTTAATAACTAACATGGACTACCTTACACGTATGATGAGCACAGATCATCTTTTCTTCAGCGCAGATAAGACTGCGCCACTTTGCGTCGTGGCTTTCGGATTCAAATACTTTCTTCCACGTAGAGTTGGTTATAATAGCCACCAATAAGTGCAAGACTATTTTGCACTAGTTTACCCAATACAGTATAAGTTTCTTCACAATAGCAGTATACAAATATTAAGTACAAACTGTCCAATAAATCCGGCAGGAAACTGCTGTAAATTTTTATCAGCCTATGATATCCGTCACATCACCTATTTTTGGAACATGATTGGCTAGGACGGATGTCGGTTGCTCGACATAAACTGTTACATGTATTGTATTCTTTTGGTCTAAATCGGATCAATACTGGGCAAAGTACAATTGACTAAACTTGTTAAACTGGGTGGTCATTACCGGTAACCAGCGCAATACATGTAGTGACAATCACAAGCTGACGAGATATTTGCATTATTTAATGGTGTAGGAACAGTGAATACCATGTCCTGGTCTTTCTCGTTAAATAATATGCGATTTAGAGCCATCAAGTATGGTGTGGGGCAACGACACGCAAGGAACGGCACTGGGTGAATTGGAGCACAAAACGACCGCTTGACACAATGATCCATGCAGGGCAATTTGCAATTAGTCAGCGCGAAGGTTCGTAGAGCTGTTGTAAGCGTTGGCGGAAGAGGTGGCGATCCGCGAGCCGTAAGTTCAATCGCTGCTGCTCCTCAACTAGCGAGCTACGTACAGTTGTCAGCTCAGCATACAAGTCTTGCGCCGTGATGCAGCGCTTGCCGTCGCGGAAATCCTCGGCGGACTTCTCATTCTGCTGCTGCCAGCGCTGGAGCACGGAGGCAAATTCGTCCTCAAGCTTGGCTACTTCCTCACGCAGACTTTTTAGCGCCTCACGCTTCTTGTAGTAACAGCGCTTCACGAAAAGGCGGTTCTTTGCCTGTTTCTCTTCGTTAGAAAGCCGTCTGGTAGATACTACTTTAGAAGTGCTGCGGTTTTTGATTTTCGTGCCCGGACTGGGCTTTGTACATTCCGAGTAGGAAGACGACGTAGTTGACAACGGCGTGTATTGCTCCATTTGCATATCGCTCATGTCGAAGAAATCAAGCGAGATGGATAGTTGCTGCACGGACGGTGGCATGTTTTTCACGGAATATGCAATGGGAGCAGTGGAAGCAACAGCGGTACTAGTGGTTGGTAGGTTAAGACCGGCCTCGAAGAGTACAGGTTACGGGTGACTGCTGCGGTAGGTGCCGTAGCTAGTGAATCCAAGAATGAACTCTATCCACTGGAATGAGCGCAACTTATACGTTCGTACCAATAAGTGAGAAGAAGAGACAAGAGCACATATCCATCCAACGCGCTGACAACGTCCAGAAGTCACAGCGGCGACTTTCGAAAGTTAAGCTTTTACCGTCATATTCGATGTGAATAAGATTCCGAGCCTCCTCTATGCGCACCTTTCGAGTCCGAAGAGTGGAACCAAATGCTGTACTTCTTCGGCTTCAAAGCCTCAAATCTCGATTGACTAATTCGTTAAAAAAAACACTCGTAGTCGTCCCAGGAAGCGATGCGCGCAAACCTGTGCTTCCGCCTTCACCGTTTTTGCTCAAATCAGCTTTGTGAGACAGAAGATTTTGTCGAAAGCCTGTCTCGTTCTTTGGAACAGTAATCGTATCGCACGTCACGCGTGACTACAAGAATGCCGACGCGAGCCGGAAGGTGCTCACGAGAGTAAAGCTCAGCTTCTTATTCGCGTGGGACAGGCTACACTTGTCGGTGGTGCGTCAGCGTGCATGGTCACGACAGCTATCGCCGTTTGTGCGTACTGATTGTAATGATCCCGGCCAGAACGTGGAGTCCAAGCAGCCATTGCGTCCAGCAAGAGTTCGCTCTTGTACTCCTTTCAAATCTGACGTACGCAGCCAACCAGACTTACGAGCCTCTTTCTCGATCAAATGTCATGCGACTCTGTTACGCCCTGACAGACTGTGCCAACGACGGTACAATTCACATCTTGCCTTCGAGATACAATCAAGACCGCAATACAAAGCACTTGAAGTTGAAACATCTTTCTTTTTATTAACTGGAAGTACTACAGATGGTGAGGCTGTACACAAAGACACGCGATAAAATAATTTATAACCAGGTATAGTTCTTGTGGAACAGACAGCGTTGGCTCTTCATTAACGCATTCCCACATTGTTATGCACTTAAGCGTTTGGCATAGCTTCATTCGTGAGCGATGGATATTAGCTAAGTACTATATAAATCTCTACGAATTCAGCCTTCTTAGGGCCCTCACCAGCGAAGCTAATCGATTTAAAATCACATCATGACCGTGTTGAGTGAGCGCAACAGACTGCGGAGCTGTCATCGCGGACAAGATGTTATGCGAATCGCAGAAAGTCTTTTGCATAAAAGTAAGTACCGTAATTTATCGTGGAAATAAAAAAAGAAACAAATTGTCAGTAAAATTCTGGATACAAAACTGCCCAATCAATACTGTACTGTACAATTGTCTGGACATAAAGTCCAGTATATTCTGAAAAGTGACAATTCGCTATCATGTCAGATTGTAAAACCTCGAAAATTTAATTCACAGATCTGTTCTTCATTCAACTCGTCACACTTTTTATTCAGTGCAGCGGGCTATTATTGTTGTTGTTATTAATAATTGTAGTCTATTTAGCCTTGCGATAAATGTGTGAACTGCCTGTCTTAAATTGTTACGTTGTGAAAATTTCATACCCCTTCTAAACAAATTGTACGTGGCAATATACATATGATTACTGATATCGATTTGTCGCATTCAACACAAGAATACAAAATCCACCACACTGAGAATGTCTGCTGCGTACGCTCACCTCACAAGCGAGCAGAAGCACCCCACGCAAGTTGGACCACAGCTTCCGGCAAAATAGGTACGTCCTCATCTGTCGGTGACCACTCGTCTGTATCTTGTATTTTTATATCTAATCACTGTATGCCATGATAGGAGGGATGGCCCGCCGAGCCCATATGGCCTCGGCCCAAGCGTTTGATGAAGATTCAGGAGCGATCACGAGGGTGCGAATGTCGGCCACGTCCGAGCTGAAAGACTTCACCGGACGCGACACGGACGAAGACCAAGCCCGAGGATGGCTGAGCAAGACGAAGTCGGCATTTCTCAGAGACCGGACGTCGGACTATGAGAAATGCCTGATCTTTGGGGATTTGATGAAAGGTCCAGCGAAAAACTGGATCCAACAGCTCAGCCGGGAAATCCGAGGAAACTGGAGGGGATTGGCCGGTGCGTTCGAGGAACAATACTGTGGATCCGGAACATCAGCGGCGCGACAATGTTTCCAGATCCAAGTCGTTCGGATCGTAATGGTACTTGGCCGACTTGACGGATTCCATATCCACGTCGCTGAGGGACAGCTTCCTATTCGTTGGCCGACGTCCGGTCCGGCGACCTGTCTGGCGGCTCGGCGGGGCGGCATGGGGTTCACTCTGCTTGGACTGCACCGACTCCATGTCTTCGTCACTCGGCTCCCTCGCATAGTACTGGACTGGTTCGGACGCCTGCGTTCCACGACGAGCTGGCTGGTCCGGTGACTTCGGACTGCCGCGGCTGGCGCTCAGCCGACGCTGCTCTTCCAAGTATCGCTCCATCATCGCCGAGAACATGTTTTGCAGGTGATCCGGCACCTGAAGGCTTCACTTGAGGGGCGACTTGAGGGGCGACTTGAGGGCGACTTGAGGGGCTTGAGGGGCAGCCGGGCTGCCAGATTGACATTCCTTTTTGATCCGCCCATCCGCGTCTTCGTCTTCCTCCTTCGGTTCTGGATCCGCCGTCGCCGTCCGCCAGGCCTGTACGCTGTACTGGCTGGCGTTCTTCCGCTCGGGCGTACCTGGATCCTCACGTCCTCCAAGCCTCATGGCCGTCGCCACACGCGCTGCTCCCCTTGGGCCAAGCGTCATGCGGGTGATACCCACCGATGAATCAGATGAGTCCGCTTCCGAAGGGGCAGACTCGTACTGCGAAGAACCTGAGTGTATCCCGGCCGGTCTGCTTGTTGCCGGCGGCGTGGACGGCGCCACTCCAGTCGTAGCTGTCATCTTCTTCGACGGCGGCGAGCAGCCCACTAGCGGTACCAAGCGGTCGTGCAGGGCGCTGGACGCCTCCTTCAACTTGTCCATCTTCAGATCAAACAGCTCGTTCAGATCAAACACGCCGGTGTTAATGCCGGCTCGAATTCGTTCGGGTCCAACGCTCTTTCTCAACTGTCTTCGGGTAAGAGAGCCTCGTCAAAATCAAACCTTGGCCGATCATCGCATGACAGCCTGGTTTTAGGCCGATCAGGGCATTCTCGAAACCGTTTAAGCTTCGACAAGTGTACAATCGGGAAAATTCCATAATCGGTACCTGCAGTAATCAGCCGAGCGGCATGATCACCGATCAGTTCGGCTATACGGAACGGTCCATGCCACTGATGCGCTAATTTCTTGGCATATCCTTCTTTCACGCGATCCAAGTAAAGCCAAACTCTTGATCCTGGCTCGATATTATGCGAATCGGCCTGATCATTGTTCCGATCAGCTCTTTCTTGGATGGCCCTTCGCAATCGCTCGTTGACTTGTTCCCGCGCATGTTGGTAGTGACGTTGGAGTCCCATACGCCATCGACGAGCTTCGCGATCTCGACCTCGGGTGCATCCAACAGGGATCACCGACTCGATGGTAGATCGGGGGTCCCAACCATACGCCAGGTAGAAAGGGGTATCTCCCCTGATCCGATCAAAAGAGGAATTCAACGCAAACACCAGTCTCTCCGCATATTCATCCCAATCTTGTTGCGCGGAGTCCGCGACATACATCTTGATAGCTCTAGTTAGCGTCTGTACCATCCGTTCGGCTTTACCATTCGCCTGCGGACGATATGCCATGGTCGCGCTCTGTTTCTGGCCAAGCATCTGATTAAATGATCGGAAGACTTCGGCCATGAAACCTGGTTCGCGATCATGCCTGATCACTTCACTGGCTCCAAATCGTCGAAAAACACATTCTTCATAACTGCAAGCGACTTGTTGGGCTGTTCGAGTAGATCCCGCTTTCGCGATCACCAATCCCGTGAACAGATCAGTCCAGATCAGCAACTCTGTATTGCCCTTGAACGATTTTGGCAGGGACGGTATGTGATCCATCGCTATCACTTGGAAAGGGTAGGTCGCCTGGATATTTCCAGGTGATCTTCCCCGGATGTTTGGCATACCTTTTCCAGTTTCGCAATCCGTACATGTCCCAACAAACTTTTGTATACTTCGACATAATCCTCTCCAATGGAAATGTTTACGGATCCTGTGATACGTTCGACCTACGCCCTGGTGGCCACCCTCCAAACTAACATGATAATGGGTTAAGATATCAGCTTGTAAAGTCTCCGGGATCACGAGTCTTGCCGATCGGTCCAAATCTGCATCGGCCTGATCAGCTTGGACATAGTAAAACAATAGATCATTTTCGTCGATCTCGTAGTTAGACGCGATCTTGGCACAATCTTTTGCTTCACTCTGGCTCAACTTCTCCAGATCAACCTTTAGAAACGCCTTCAAATCAACGATCCATTTTTCCTCGTCTTGAGCCTTGAGAATTCTTTCGATCCGCATCTCTTGTACTATTTCTTCTGTCAGGCTTTCTCGAGAGGGTGATCTGTTGGGTGGTGATCTGGTTCGTGATCTCGTCATAATCAAGATCTGGGCTGCTTCCTTTTCATCTTCCACACGGATCAGCTCAGGCAGCCTATTGATCTCCACCAGTTCTTCCAGCAACGCTTGATCAGTAACTATTGATCCGGCCTGATCACGCATAGCCATAGTGGCTAAGTGATCTGCACTCCGATTCCAATCACGTTTCACATGCAAAAGATCATGTCTTGGCCATCCACGTAAAGCTTTCATAACGCGATCGTTCAGTAGTTTCAAACGCGGCGCTTTACAGTCGATCTCTCCAGTGATCTGCCGAATCACCAGGTTTGAATCTCCGCATATGATTACTCTTCCGATCTTTTGCTCTTGCAAGAGATCCAAACCTAGCAGCAGACCACGATATTCAGCCTCATTGACCGTGATACCTGGAGTATAATCTGAACCGGCCGATATAACAGTCCATTCAGGCAGTTTCCATAACAACGCGCTATACGCCCCTACACCTTTCTTCACACTCGCTGAACCGTCGAAACTTACAACGATCAGATCTTCCTCCGAGCCGACGATCGGTGGGGGTATAGTGATCGATTCACGTGGTTGCTTCCGAGGAGCGACCTCGATCAGGGCTTCATCGACCTCTGATCGGGGCGTGATGCTGGCTGCCAGCGTTCCAAGAATTTCTTCTTCGCCCTTGGTGCACTTAATGATCTCCAAAGTCCACTGAGATAACACCGCTGCCCATCGGCCCAGTCTTCCATCTAAACCACTCGCGGATAGTAACCACGCCAAACTAGATCGCTTGGATAATACCTTAATTGATCTAGTTACCAGCATAGAGTAGCAAACATCCAACACACGTAATAATGCTAGCACTTCCTTATCCACAATGCCATAGTTAACTTCGTTCGGTTTTAATGTTCGGCTTGTGAACGTCACGGGCAATAAACTCCATCGTGATCTTGGACCAGTGCGGCCGATATTGCCCATTTACTGGCATATAGGATCACCACGGGAATCTTCTCCGGATCGAAGTGTTTCAGTATCGGCGTCGAGATCATCTTCGCCTTTAACATACTGAAGGCTACCATTGCTCTATTCATGTGGTCTTCTGACCCTGGCATAGTTCAATCAATCGGTGATCCAGTCTTGAAATCCGTTTCAGCAGCTTCAACTTCGTGATCAGTCTCAATTGGTGATCCTCCTACCTGATCACGTTCTCGTAGCCCATGATAATCAACTTCCTTCAGTTCATATAGTATAGCGGCATAAATCGAGAAGTCCTCGATAAATCTGCTATAATAATTCAGAGATCCGAGGAAGGATTGCATGGCCTTTAGTGATCGGGGAAAAGGTAAGTTACTGAGAGCGGCCAGGTCT
>MIQA02023283.1:0-14046 GCA_001887855.2 Sclerospora graminicola
TGTTTCATCTTTAATTTCGACCTGGCACTCCACAAGACCAGGTCGACCATCGCTTCCTTTAGATATGGACAGCATCGGAGGCGATACGCCTTCCTCCAATACACCCGAAAAAGTTTCTTCCACTTTGATTTTCACATCTTTTTCATCATCAAAGGAATCACGGTGATATCCTGAGTCACCAAGTGATCCGGGCACGCGCACCATTGTGTTGGAGCCGATTTCCAAATCCATGACCGAAGTCTTGGGTGGAATCCGGATACCCACTGGCCCGGACGACCAACTATCGGAGGGGGTACTCCGTCGACCCTGATCAGCATCAGAATCAGATGAATCACCATTGTGGTGACTGATCTGATCCTCCCGGTCATCTGACCGGTCTTCATGCGCGTCAGGATCTATGTTTATCTTCATCTCACCTTGTGTACCCGTTGATCGGGGGTGGTTACACTCACTTAGGTGGACTCGGTGACGAAAACGATGATCTTAATCAGGTCGGAGGGGATGACCTTCTCGAGACGGGGGTTGTCCTCGGGTGGAAATCTTCACCGGAGAACGGGTTGGGGTCGATACTTAATCAGTATCTAGGCACTGATCAGGAAAGTTCGTCTGATCAGGCCAGCCAATGAGAGAGAGATAATACGAAACCAAGAAAACGCAATCAAACCACGATCTTTCACCGTAATCCACAAACGTTATCTCCACAAAAACTTTTCCAATATTATTGACGTGTTCCAAACACGTGCGCGTTGAGGGTGAGGTACGATCACCTAAACAAACCCGTCGGGGGTCTTCCGGTAAGCCAAAATGCGTCTAAGCGCGTCTTAACCGGGAATTAGTTGAGCAAGAGGGGACTAATCAACCCTGTGCTCCCAATTACCGCAACACGTGGCGGAGCGACTCTTTGCTTTAGGGGGGAAATCAAAACCCGTTATTATATATGCAATGTCCTATACCTGTGTACCGTACATCAACTCATGCCTGACTTATACTTCGAACCTATTTACTTCGTCGCACGGTTGCGTAGCACCACCTTGCCCATCCTGGCCGCACCTTCAAGCTGATCTGTACCACTTCTGCCCTGATCACGACCCGACTCTTAGAAAGATCTTCAACCCATCCCGATCTTCGACAAACAACCTTGAAACCACTTGAGATCTGCTCTTCTAACACTTGTCCACTTCGTATCCAAACCCGACTAAACCGAGAACTTTACTTGCCTTTGCATCTGGACGCTGATCAGAGGCTGATCAGCCCTGATCACGATCGGCATAGTGATCAGCCGAGTGATCAGGTGGTGATCAGGCCGATCAGTCCTTGATCACCTCGGGAACGCTCTGGGTCATCATCATCACGACTCAATTCATCTGCTAAGCCATACTCCCGACCTTTATACCCCGTCAGGGCAACCATATAACACCGATCTCGGCTGATCAGGCTTGATCAGGCCTTGCCACGTCATCTTCGGACAAACCCATACTGTAGGTTATCATCACTCACACAGCCTGTCACTTCACATGCCCGACTTCATTCCACATCTAAACTCCATTGCTCGGGCATAATAAGCTGATCAGGCCGTAACTTCGTGTCATGACCAACTTCAACCACTATACCATTCATAGATCCGCTGGACGACTGCCTTGATACGTCATGTCAACAGTTGATCATCTCATATTACATCCACGGGGACTCCACTTAGTAACCGTAATAACGATCGTGCTCGTGATCTCCATCGTTCCATCAGTGTCTGGGACTGGGCGTAACGACAGCACTTGGCTGATTTCTTCACATCGTGAATATCCGTTGTCCACCACCTTTTCCTCTTAACTGTGAGCAGCCTTTTCCCACCCATCAACCGTCATATGTTGATGGGTGTTCTATCGTCACCAATCAACGGCCATGTGTGGTCCACTTCAGTCTCTATATTTTCCGATCGCTTTACCACAGACACGATGTGGGCATCGAGAAGAGGACTGTGGCCTCGCACTGGAAAGATTGTGTCGAGGTATCTGCGATTGGAATCACATGGTTATGGCTGGTGAGAAACGAAAAGGTACACAAAGGAGTTCACAGGAATCCGCAGGAACAGCTGCAGATGATTTGGTCGAAGACCATGATGCAGTTGTTAGCAGTTGCTTACTACGAGAAAAGTCGGACGACAACCAGGTTACGAGGGATACAACTGAAAATCGGGATAGAGTGTTTGCAAGAAGGAATCCAAGAAGGGTCAAGTGATGGACGTATGGAGTTACTACCTGTTTACCAGGAAGCTAGTTCATCAGAGACAGAGACGGGATTAGATTTCGCACTTAGGAATTTTATTGTAGCTATTACTTCCTCTGTCCAGAAATATAAGGCCTAGTCTACAATCACCGTAATCCTTATGTGCTTCCTGACAGCTATATTTTTCATGACCCAACCCTGTCAAACAGTGATATTTTGCAGATTTTTATTAACTTACTTACGATCTACTAGTAGTGGTTCTCACGAACCAAAGTATAATGGAGAATGGACAAACAATGGATTGCCATTGGTCAGATCCCTCATGCATCCCACCTCATCCTTCTTGATCTGTCATCCAAAAATAAAAAGAGGAGAAATGCAGTAGGTTGGCATGTAATTCGCCAAAAAGACTGAAGAAGAATTCTCGTAATTGGCTGTTATTCCTGAGTGGAATGAGCTATTTTTAGTCTTTTCTTTTTAAAACTCCAGCCTCTGTGGTCGGCACAAGAACGACAGCACACAAATATTAGCTGAGACATAACAAATAAAAGGAATAAGTCGTCTAGATGGAATAGAATCACAGAATGCTTAAAGAGTGAGTTGGGCTTAAAAGTTTACTTACTCCTGTAGACATTATTCACTATAAGTTATATTGTGCTCTGACTTTTGGAGAATGAAATAAGCCAGTTCGAGGTCCTCACGAACAGTACAGGGAGGATAATTTCTCATTGGTCAACTCAATCACTCTATCTTCCATTCTACCTCTATTCGTGAGAACCACTATTAATTGAGTTTATATAATTGGTTACATTACGGTGTCAGGAAGGACATAAATTCTGCGGAAATATATGTCAAGCGCTGATTGGCCACATGCAGGTTTCAGTTGCATGCCAACGTCAGGAAGCACATAAGGATTACGGTGTCCAGGAAGAGTAATTCGCAAAACCAGCACTAGTCAGAGCATCAATTATGAAAACCAGCACCTGTCGCAAAATAAGCACCTCGTAGTTTCAAAGAAAAGCCCACTCTCCCATGTATCATAAAGAGGGTAAAGTGTACCGTAATGAATGTGACATGCACAAAGGACAGCTTCGCACTCCACAAGAAACTATCTGAAAGCATAGTCTTCCAATTGTCCAAAGCTCCGGCCCATAAGTAAGACTAAACGTACTGGTATTGAATATTAGATATTAGCTAGGGTGCAATGGGGCAAGCGCTCTGCAATTTAGTAAAGTAGTAAAGTAGTGCAAGTTGAGACATGAGACACAGAAAAAAGAATGCTAAAAAATCACCGTAGTTGGCTTCATTTGATGTTTTTTAGAGTGAATTTCGTCCAGCTTGAAGTTATTCAATTGCAGTGGTTACTTGGTACGCGCACAGTCGTAAAGTTTGTCACAATGTGTGCACATGGGAGTGCAAATTCTCAAATCGCTTGGCAATCCGCGGCACGAAGATCATCTTAGTTTTCATATTGTGTATCATTAAATTATTTCGTACAAAACATAATATGCGCGCATGATTTGCGTTCAGACTAGGCCATGATCAGGTCGTAACTACAAGTTATACTTGAAATTTGATGCCCTACATTACTACTTTAATAAATAGCAGACCTTGCGCTGAAATTCAACCCTAAAATATCTAACTTTCAATGCCATTACATTTTGTCTTACTTATGGACCGGAGCTTTGGACAATTAGAAGACTATGCTTTCGGATAGTTTCTTGTGGAGTGCGAAGCTGTCCTTTGTGCACACGTCAAATACAGAACTTGATAGATTCGTTACGGTACGTTGTACCTTTTGTATGGTACAGGCTCATTAGGGGCCTTTCTTTGAAGCTACGAAGTGCTTGTTTGCGACAGGTGCTGGTTTTCAAAATTAATTCTCTGACTAGTGCTGGTTTTCGATTTACTCGTCCAGGAATATAAGGCCGAATTGGTTTTAAGTACGATTTTATATATAAATTCAAAGATACTCCGCTAAAGTCCGATTTTTGGTTCAATTAAAAAGGCAAATAAGTGCGATGGTTTGCGCGAGCGGCGCGACGAATTCCGCATCAACACCTAATTTTTATCACTGCGACCACGACGATCGCTCGCGCAATCATTAATTGTACCTATCTACAGCTTGGCGCGGGCTCATGCCCACAAACGACGTATCTGAAACGCTGAGAAAGTCAAATATTAGATTAAGATCCTTGGTCACACCCTTAGACAGCAGAAATATAAGCGAGTACCTTCTTGCTCTAGGCCGCTGCCAAGTTTTGCAGTGCTTGCGGTGTCTCGGATCCGTCTGCGTCATTTTAAGGACCCCATGGAGTGCCCGACTTTAAAGGCCATACATGTATCTCGAAAACCGCTGAGCCGTTTGAACAAAATAAAAAACTCCAATCAGCATGGACTAACAATTCAAAACGTCCAATCAGCTAGCCTCAGATAACCCTTCCCTGCTTAATGAATTTTAAAAGAAAACAACAAAATATTTTTGGACAGAGGAAGTTAATAACTGAATAGACTGCGATTGAACAACAACACAAGAATTGTCAGCTTTGTTCACACGTCACATACAAAGGATAACTTTCGCAAAATAAGGTGATTTCCGCCAAAAAAAGTGAAAGGCACAATACCATCTGACGATTCATCCCCACAACAGACGCGTTCGTACTGGCAACTGTACTCGTACTATAGGGTGGGTGCGCGTAGTCTTTTTCATCTTCTTACACCGTTGCTTCTGACGGTATTATTGGACGCCGTGTTTCGGACGACAGTCACCTTTGTATATCGCGATGGAATCGTCACAAAAACTTGTTCATGGCCAAGCAAAACCATTTGCGGTAGTGGTCACTGACTATGAGTAACTGCATCAGTTATCTAGGAAGTTTGGAATCTATTTTCATATCCAAACAGCTCCAATTGCTGAGATATACAGTAAAACACGGGTGGCAAGACGGTATTAAAAAAACGGAGGAAATCTCGGTGCATTTGCTGTACTCAGCTATTGCTTACGCTTCGAGTTACCTACACTGCATGTATTCTTCGTAGTAGGCGTGTGTATAATGCCACGTCAACCTTAGACATTCGAAGACTGCTGCTTCAAGCGAAGTTCCGCTTGAATCTCCTGAATTGTCTTACCCTTCGTCTCCGGTACGTACTTGAGAGTGAAGGCTAGCGCCAAACACAAAGAAATACAGAACGGTACAAACGTGTATTCGCCCAACTCACGTTGCATAGTAGGGAAAGTTAACCCGACCAAAAAGCTGCAGGACCAATTCACCATGGTGGCAATGCTCATGGCTGTTGGACGTGGTTTGGCAGGAAACATTTCTGCGACAATCAACCAAGGAATGGGACCTAGACCGATCTCAAAGAACCAAACAAAGCACATGACGCCGCCCACGCTAGCCATACTGGAAAACGGAAGCACGTTCATTAGGCCCAACGTCAGCACGACACTTGATACAATCATTCCGATAGCAGAATAGATTAGCAGCGGTCGGCGACCAGCCGTATCCATGAGTACCAGTGCCACACCCGTTGATACAACATTCACCGTATAGACCAGCGTTGCGCCTACCAGGGGGTCCTTCAAGCCTACATTTTTAAAGAAAGAGCTAGCATAGAACATTACTGCATTAATGCCGCTGAATTGCTGCGCAATTTGCAGCACCACCGCTGCTACAAGCGGAAAGCGAATGCTTTGGTCTCTGAGCACGTCCCAGATACCTGTATTGGCGCCCGATTCGTTATCACTAGCAGAGCATATGCTATCAATTTCCTCGTATACGTCGTTAGAACCACGAAGCCGACGTAGAATGTCTGCAGCTTCCTTTGGTCTATTCTTAGTCAGCAGCCAACGCGGACTTTCGGTCAGCAATGAAGCCAAAGCCAGCTGCAGGACCCCCGGAACAGCCGTAAAACCAAACAAAAAGCGCCAGCCTGGTTGAGATATACCTCTGCTTTCTCCTGAATAGCTGAATGCCAGCAGGTCAGCAGCAAGAACGCCAATGACCATAAAAAGCTGGTATCCTGTGCCCAGCGCACCACGCAAATTCGGCGGTGCGAGCTCACCAAGATACAACGGCACGACAACACTAACAGTTCCAGACGCGAAACCTACCAGAAAACGACCCAATATCAGTGCGTAAATGTCGACTGATAGAGCCATTATAGCTCCAGCAACAATAAACAGGAAAGAGTCCACCAGAAGTGCTTTTTTGCGGCCCAAAACTGTACTCATTTGACCCGCAGTGAGTGAGCCAATAGGACCTCCTACGGCAAAGATAGATACGCAGATGGCCCACTGCATGTCCGAGTGACCTGGGAAAATAATATCAGAGTTGATTCCACCCGTCACGCCCGTGTTGTAACCGAACTGAAAAGCGCTCATTAGCGCCACGCCGCAGCTTAGTAGCAACGGGAATGTGTAGCCAGGTTCCGGAAACTCGTCATCGCCTCCAAGAAGCGGCTGATCTTCTCCTCTTGCCACGAGATTGGTAAAAGATCCCCAAGAACTCCGCGACTTGAGATTGGAGAAACTGCGTTCCCGCTGAAATGATTGCCGTCGCATACCTGGGAGCACCGAAAAAGGCAGCTCTTGATACAGACGCTTCTGCTCCTCGACTATTTCCACGCGTTACAAGAATATGAGGTAAAGCAAACGGTGCGACAGAGGAACGGGGACAAGGCGCAAGATATCTCGACGCAAACCTTACCATAAAACTGAAGATTCTGCGCGGTGTTGCTGCGCTTCTTAAGCCCCTCGGCGATTTTGAGGTCGGCCCAGCTGCCGTTGGTACCTAGCGCCACATCACTGCGCGAGTGCTGCATCTTTAGCGCTAATGTCTTTGCTAAAGTGTTATGTATTGGTCGCCGATTGCGAAACCTTGAATCTACCGAGGAGGCGGTGAATGAGGATATAGGCAGGATGACGTACTGTACAAAATAATTATTTATCAGTAGCTTGCATTCAACGTACGCATATAACAGTTTGTAATGATATCGAATTATTTAATGGATCTTTTGCATTTTGCCCAATCTGGGCTTTTTTGATTAATATCATTAGACCATCAGATCAAAGAGTGCCACATTGATATATGTATATACCTGGATTCCCAGTATTTTTAATCATTTGGTGCATAAATCCTTTTCGATTAAGTCATAGTAGTAAAATGTAGTCTAATTAGTGTTAACTATTAGCTATGAACATATGAATTCTAGTATGTAACTTAGGCCCAGATAACATGGCGGAGTTGGTGACAGCTACCTGACACGCTCGATCTCGTCGTGGACACTGGAAGTCTCGATCCGGTGCTGGGGTAAGGTCAAATAAGCACTTTACACTGATCTTCAGTCGGATCCCGTCTTCCCGTGTTTCAGGCACTCTTGATTCGTAGTCTGCAACTGCTTCTACTTGCGCTTGACACTGTCTCCATAAGAATTCCAAGTGATCGTACGCGTTCTTGACTTGTCCTTGGAACACCGCTTGGTTACGAAGTTGCCACATCCACGCGGTCGCAATTCCACACAAACCGTTCCAGAGTCGATCGAACACGTCTAGATAAGTATCGTTATACCATCCATGCTTGGTCATCATTGCCTGTTTAGCTGGGTCCCCAATTGGCGGTGCCTGCCTTGAAACTATTGCCGCCTGAAAATGTTGAAGTGCTGAGAAAGAAATATCCCCTCCAATGACATAACAATCGCCTCCAAAAATCTTGTGCCCTCCTGCATTCCCATAGAATGTGATAAACACCTGCCTTTCCACTGGTACAACTCCCATCCATTGCACACCTGTGGTCCCGGTCTCTCGTGCGTAAAAAGTGTTGAGTTGCATGATTGCAACTCGGAATTGGACCCATACTTGATAATTAGTCAACATATTAGCATGTTTCCAAACCTGAGTAGGCTCGATGTCTTGCGTTTTTTTTTTCACCAACTGTTCTGTTTGCACTTCACCTGCCACTTCTGTAAAAGGGGTTTCAGCTGCGAAGCTATCCCGCTAAAATACATCCGTCGAAATGACTAACGAATCTTCGCCCATATCCGCCCTACCGGTGTGGATTCGTCCGACTGCCAACCAATGAGATGTAAATCCGGGTGCGGATGAAAAACAATTAGACGGTCCTTTAGGTCCTGATCAATTTGAGGATCACCCATGGTACAACTTACAATCTTCCAAAGTATTCCATCCGATTGCTGTCTCGCAATGATGCGCTCCTCCTGGCGTTCGCCTTTGCCTGTGATATAGCCGGTAGATGTTAGTATCCATTGGATTCCGTTTAACGTAGCTGGTCCCCGACACTTTGGCCCGAGTATGTGACTGCCCTTTTACGCCTTTAACCTGCCACATATACGTAGTTGCTGTTAGTCTCTGAATTCGTAAATTACGAATCATAAGTTGCGGAATCCGGTCATATTTCTTCGCCGTTAATTCCATAGCCCTTTCTTCCCATATCCATGGGTTCATCGCCCAGCTGTATGTTCCCCAAAAGGAAGTCATGTGCTGCGGCATAGCTGCATGATAAGGGTAAGCTTCTATGTCGAGCGAGATTGTGAAGTGCTCTTCATGCTGGAGGCGAATACCTTTGTTACTCAATGATGCTTCCATCTTAGCGACGACTTGAGGTTACACTGAGAGCGTGTAGCTCTTGATGCGCATCAATTCTGGAAACCGGGGCCCCATCCATTCCATAACCTCCCGGCGTAAACTACGCACTGCTCCCTAATCAACTGCCCCACTTGCATGACATTCTTTGTTGCCTTTGACTGGTGTTAGCACTTGCCCTGTATGCTGTGAGGATCCAATCCCAGCTAGGTTCAACCATGCTAACTGGTAATGGTCCTTCGCTGCGAGTAACCATTGACACGCTAACTTTAATCTCTGAATCTTGAGTGCTACAGGAATCGATATCATACCCACACCGCCTGCGCATGATGAATAATAGAGCTGGAATTTCGTCCGACTCTCGCCTTGAGGTTTCTTACTCCAAGAAAAGCCTTCTGAATTTATCACTTCCGTAAAACCTTCTGTCGTGGATAAAACATCCTGCAGTAACATATTGACGGATAGCGATCAGTAACAGTTACCCGTCCATAAACGATGTTACAATTGTGTTGCTGTGCTAACGCCGTTGGATGCACGAAATCTTAAGGCCCAATTAACTGATTCTAAGTCCCTCCATCCAAATTGATACCCGAGATACCGAATAGTATCCCCTTCCGGTAAAACCGGTAAACCGTACCACTTATTTGGTACATACTGGGAATTTAAAAATACAAAGTTACTTTTGGTCTGTTGTATTTTTAAACCCGAAAGATCTCCAAAACGGTTGACCACTTCTAACACTGTCGGCACCTGGTCTGCGTGCTGGAGGAAGACTGCGGAATCATTCACAAACGCTGAAAAACGATGGTATACGGAAGATTCATTCTTCAAATGCTGGATGCCAGCTAACTTCGGGTCCTGGTTATGAGCTATCACCAATGGCTCTACTGCTAGGATGAACAGGAGAGGGGCTAACGGACAGCCCTGCCTGATGCCAGACTTGACTGAGATAGGGTTCGCCAATTGATTGTTCACAAGGAATTCTGCTGTTGTTCCGGCATGCAAGCGATCCATCAAATCCACGAATTCATCAGAAAAACCAAACAACGAAAGCACTGTGAAAAGGTAACGTCTATCCACCGTATCGTATGCCTTCCCTATAGGATTCAAACGTGGCCTTCATTAATATTACTGCTTTGTCCATACGCCGACCTAATACAAAACCATGTTGTGTCTCACCGATTAAGTACCCCAAGAACATCTGTAACCGGCGTGCCAAAATCTTTGCAAACAGCTTGTACCCTGTCGTCAACAATGAAATCGGACGATAGTCTAAGGCATTACTGGAATCTCCTTTTTTTTCTTAACGGTATAACCACTGCTTTCAGAAAAGAAGGTGGAGGCTTACGACCGAGTAGGATATCATTGAAGATCTTGGTAAGCGGCTCGACTAAAATTGATGAAAAGTCCTTGTAAAAATCGTTTCCAATACCATCTTGTCCGGCCGCTTTCCTACGGTCAATGCTCTTAATCGCCCATTCCACATCTTCGTGGGTGATCTCCACAAGTAAATCCTTATTTTGAGAATCAGTCACTTTCCTGTTGACTGGTATATCCATAAAATGTCTTACTTCTGTCAAAAGATCACTGCTAGCCACCTCTCTGTGACTATGTCCGAGAATACTCGCCCAAGTCACCGCAAAACGATCCGGAATCGATAGTTCTGCTGCGAAAGGTGGACCTGTATTGGCATTGATTTGAGTCACCGTCTGGTCCCGCTCCCAGGTGGAGGCTCTCTTGAATAACCAACGTATGTCTGCTGCTGACCTATGCAGGCGAGCACCTCTTCGCAACGACCTTTCTTTTTGAAGAGGTACCGCTATGGAGGTGACTATATGTTTACGTGTTGTCGCTGACTCGCTAACCGTCCGTTGCAGGTGGTGCACCCTCTTCCTGCGACGGCGTGCAACCGTTCTGCGTACTTTAAATACCACATCACGACAAAAATCCATCAAACAATCCCAATTTCTGACTGCCTTAGTGTGCCATGCCTCGTCTTGTAATCGTTCCAGAATCATAGTTTTCACCCCCTCATTCTGTGAAACAGGGAATGGGTAAGAAAATTTGCGTGTGGTTGAAATACTACGCGAGACAGTTGGATCCTTCAATAATAATCCAACTTGGTTATGATCTGAGAAAACAGGTGGGGGCTCGACGGCTACCCAAACCACCCAGTTTTTCCATGGTCCCGATACATAGAATCTATCTAACCGACTAGCTTGATGGCCTCTCCAAAACGTGAAATGGTCTTGGGGTTCCAAAGTTGATTCTGCCAATGGTGAAACCATTCATTGTCGGGTATCCTCCAGCTGCCATTCTGTCACCACCCGTTGTAAAGCATTACTTTCTGGTCGGACTGACCGTATGCCGCCGAGTCTATCCAGAGCTGGGGATATCAACACAATTAAAATCGCCTCCAATCAAACAGTGTCGTGGTCTCCGTAAAAAGAGTTGACGAATAGAGTTGAAGAACGCTTCACGCCTTTAAATATCACTCGAGGGTCCGTACTTGTCTGTTTCAGAAAAGAATGAAGCTTTTGGTTTTTTACGAAAAACCTATGCATTATGATTGGTGGAAATTAACAATACTCGATAATCGGTAGTTTTATAAAACGTGCTGTAACGTGTTTTGTGCTCATATTACTGTAGATTTGGATTTATCATACATCCAGCATTCTGAATATATACTGTCATCTGATATAACTCAATTTTGTTCATTTTACGAAAGAAACCATTTTACCTGTCAAATCCGATCACATAAATATACTGTTAAATACCTGAATATTGCGTGTTATGGAATGTAAAAAATACTGGTCGATAGCATGCTCCGCGCTCGTTTGAATATGGTATGGATTGTGGTTGTTGTCAAAATAATAATGGAGATATGAAAGGTCAAATCAAACTGTTCATTCTTTTCTGAAACAGACAAGTATACATTTAAAATGATACTCTCCTCCCACTTCAGTACCATTAATTTGCGGGACCAGCATTCTTTCTTCCAGGTTATGACATGGGTAGCGATAGTTGGATTTAGCACTCCGCCCTGCTTCTTTTGGTACACGCTCCAATACGATAACGTCCGATATTGATCCATCTTACCCCATAATAATGCCCAGTGCTTTGCCATTTCCTCACTTTCTGCTAATGACCCGATATGCGTTTCTTGAAGTAATATCATCTCACCAGGGTTATTCGGATATTCCCTTCACCACGCCGACATCCAAGCCATCACATCCTTCTGTACAAATCCCCGCACATTTTGACTGATTATGGTATATGTGCAGAGCTGATGGTGTCCATGGTTGTCGTGGGATTCGGCCACATATTCCATATCCTTCGACATTCGTAATTTCGCATATACTTCTAATTTATCCATTGTGAAGTATGTATTGGCCTTTTACGGCATCCATATCGGTGCCCTTAGTATTGGACCAGACTCTCTTGGTCCGGATTTGTGGGCTCCTGGCCATTCGTCAATCTTTTTCAATCAATTGAATCTTTTCTGCATAATCCGGACGCAACTCGACCACCTTCAAATGTCGTTGTAGTAGGCACATGATGGTATCATTTGGATGATAGTTATCTCCAACGAGAGCTGCTATCTTTTCCGCAAAAACGTGAGAACTGATTAACAGTCCTGCTTACTGAATCACTTGTCTGGGAGCTAACAATTTCAATATCGCATTTCCACCATACTGCTACTTTCGGAGTCTGGCCCACTCTTGCGTGCTATTTATTATAGCTGTCCGCTGTGCTGATCCAATCATGACCATGAATCTATGTTCCCACTCCGAAAACCACTGCCCTGAAATGTCCGCTAACTCCTCTCTTTTTCCTGCCTCGATAACTTCTAACCAGCATTGCTCCCGCAAATGCTTGGTTAACTCCACGGACATCTTTGATTAAATGCAGCAAACGGTTCGATTCATGATGGGCTGCCTTCACCCAGAGTATTTTTGTTGAACAGACCTGGGGGAAATGAATGCCGTTTGCTCTTCCCAGTGAGGCAACAATTCATGCAAAGCAAATTTAAAATCATCAAGTGACATCCGTTCTACTCCATTGTCTCCATCGCACCTATCGAAATCATCAATTAATTCCCGAGCAATGGGGACTATCTCCATCGGCCCCGGATTGTTCTCCTCCCCCTCTCGTCTGCAAATCCTTTTAGGAATCTGTGTTTCATCCTGTCTGGAGGCTTCAGTGTCTTGCGAGCTTGGCGATATCTGACTCCTTGTACTCCGATCCCGATGTTGATCCATTCGAAATTAGCAAACATTCCGATTCAGGTTTGTTTTCCATCCACACTTTTTCGTGCCATTGACTCAGGATTGGTGCTGATATTTGATATTTTTGCAAAACTCCCCTTCAAATATTGGGGTCCGACATATTGGCCTGCATCATTTCTTCCTGTTCTAGCAATGATAATTTGCTCACTGTGTCTGCTAAGAAATGCGACAGCTCGCACATACGCGGATTCTTTCGTCATGATTATGTCCGTGATTTCACATTTTAAACCATGATGAATCGTAGGCCCTTCAAGACGGCTCAGTAAATCATCAAAGTTGCCTTCCCAGTCATCTGGGTCCCAAGGCGACTGATTTCCATAATTTGAGATTGAATCTTCACTTCCTGTTACAAGTCCCGTAGAAATGCTTCTTCCCGCTGTGCAATCAGACAAATGACATTCTTCTGGAACCTTGTCGTCGTCAAAATCGTCGTCGTCACTGCTCCCGCCCATGTTAATGTCTGCTGTCAAGATTCTCTTTCTCCAATTAAAATCGCCGAATAATGTTGCCCTCCATACCACGAAATTAGCGGTAATTTTGCACGCACTTCTGAATCCACTGATTGCAAAAGGGCCCGCATTTTTTGATAGAAGTCCAGTATCGTCATGGGGTATTCCCCACTCGTCTGGTAACTCTTTCCTCTCATGGTCCTTGTTTTCGGCGTGTAAAATTGTACCCTGGTACCGTGAAACCAGGCGGGTGACTGATGACATAAATGTCACGTTGAAGTACCGTGCTCAATGTCATCAACGTATCATTACTTCCCCACGTATCATGTGCGATATTTTTATCCACGCTTGAGCTGCTCTCCGCAAATTCCAGCAAATACTCGCTTAGTTTCTTTAGGAGACGTCCTGTGTGTACCTCGACGTAATTCAATCATGGTGTCTTTCCTGACTCCCGGTAGGAACTTCACGTCAAAATCCATGAGAGCCC
>MIQA02023284.1:0-11404 GCA_001887855.2 Sclerospora graminicola
CGCCGACTTGATTTCCAGCCTGGCGCCGCCTGGCCGCTTATAGACTTCCTCGGCGGCGACTATCCGGCGGCCACACCCTTGGTCCGTATTTCCGCCAATCAGAATGCGCCCTTTGGAAAGTACTTTGTATTATTTCATAAGTCGCTTCACCACAGCCGCCCCTGAGTCGCGACACGGCCGCACAACGGTCGGGACACGATCTCACTCGAACTCACTTGACCCGATACCGCTCATCCATGCCTCGCTTTGGTACGTCACCCCACCACTTTATAACATCTCCATGAATTCGTTCGGTCTCCGCACTGGCTAGCAAGCATGCCCACCAATACTGACATTGTCTTGATTAATCTCCAGTCTTGCAAATTGACAAGGCTAATGTTTGCCGTCTTGTTCTCGTGGACGACGATTTGCCTGCCAGCGGGGTGGAGATCGCAAAACCGCCGACATCGTCTCGCACCCCCGATCTGGTGCTGTCGACCGCCGACGCCGAGGCTGCGCTCCGCGTCCACGGCCAAGCCTGCGGCGACCGTGACAGACTGAAAGCCGTCGTCTCTTCCCTTCGGGCGGAGCTTCGATCCTGTCAGGACAACTATGAAGCTCTGTCTCAGAGCTTCAAAACTTCTTGCGCGATGCTGGACCGCCTGAACCCCCGGGTCGCTGAGCTGAAACTCAGTCGCAAAACAGCGGAGGATGAGGTGGCCCGCCTCAGGGCCATTGTGGGTCAGCTTACGGACGCTCTACAACGAGCGGCCGCGCCATCCGCCCCGATCTCCGAAACGGCGGGGATGGAAAAAAGGCTGGACGTGTTGACCGCCCAGGTGGATAGCTTGGAGCAAATCCAAGCCGACTTGGTCCGTCAACTCGCCGCTGCCAACCGCCGGGCTGATGAAGCCGCCGTTCGGGGTCCATCTCCAGAAATAATCAATCTCCAAGAAAAGGTGGCCGATCTCGAATGCCAAGTCGCCGTCCTGACGGGAGAGCGAAACCGCCTCCGCATGTTGGAAGACGTCGTCGAGCCTCTCCGGTCTGCCAATCAGGAATTGGTCCAACGATCCAAGCTTCAGCGTAAGTGCCTCATCTCCTCTTACGTGATGGCCCAGTCGCTTACAGCCCTTATTTTCTTGTCACTCCGCAGTTCAACAGCTGGAACAGCTGAAGCAGCAATCTGCTAAAATTCCGGACATGTTCCGGGAACTTACGCATCTTCGTACCCGGCTCCGCCAGGTGCCCCAAGACCTGGATAAAGTGCGGGACAACCGCGACCACCTGCGCGACTCCCACGCCCAGGCCCTTCGCCAAATCACGGATCTGGAGCGGCAGTTGCAAGAAGCCACTTCTCGGCAACAGGAGTTGCGGTCTGAGCTGTACCGGGCCCGCCAAGAGAATTCCGACGCCCATGCCATACTGGCTCGGGCGGACTGTGTTTGTCATGCCATGCTGGATAAAGAGGATCGTTTTAGGTCCTTGTTGTGTGGACTTCAAGACCAGCTCGAGGCGACTCGGAGCCAGGTCGCTCCCCTTTTGCAAGCTCCTCCCAAGGTACGGGAATCCGTCTTGTCTGTCTTGGGGATGGTGGATCAGTGGAAGACTTCTCCGCCGAACCCAACCCCGTTGCCCGCTGCAGCAGGGTCGGAACCTGAGGAACTTCCCGCCGGCTCCGACTCGCCCCTTGCCGGTCCCAACTCTTCGTCCGCCCCGGCAGGATCGCAGGGCCAAAAACGTCCGGCCGGCTCTAGCCCCCCTTTGGCCGATGCCAGCCCGCCCAAGAAGAGGAAGCAGAGCGGATCCCCACCCTCGCGCCAATGTCCTCCAGGCAAGTCGGACGACGGGGAAGAGCCCGGGTCGGAGAGCGAGGACAGCCTGTTCGCGGAGCGGTCCCCTCTTCCATCCCCTCAATACACTCCCGGTAGAACCGGTCTCACCCCCAGTTCTAACTCTGAAGAGGACTCGGAATCCGAAGCGGCCGTGGCCCCATCCGGGTCAGCGGCCGCGCCCCTTTCCGGGTCAGCGGCCGCGCCCATTTCCGAGCCAGCGGCCGCGCCCTCTTCTGAGCCAGCGGCCGCGCCCTCTTCTGAGCCAGCGGCCGCGTCGCCTGATTCTTCTTCGGACTCGGGGCCATCCTCCCCTTCGGTTATCTATGATGATGACGAAGAAGACGAGGATTACGAGGCCCAGCGAGTCAATGTTGCGTTATCCCGTTCTCGCGCGGATACCCGTCGCCGCCCTTCCCGTTCCGGTGGACGAACGACGGGTCAAATGAAATCCGATCAGATCATCGATCTGCAGACTCCGCCGCCGGCAGGTTTTGGTTCCGGGGAACATGAGCCGTCCGACCCATCCTTGCTTCCCAGCATCGTCGACGCCCCGGCCGCTCCGGTCGCGCGTAACTCGAGTTCCGACGGAACGGCCGAGGAGAAAGTGGAAGGCAACGACGAGGACATCCCTGATCAGTGGTTGACTCCTCCCGACTTGAGTGATTCGGCAGAACCTCTCTCTCAGACTCCGGTAAAAAAACGGCGATCAACCCCGGCCGGGTCACGTCCCACACGCCGACCGGCCGCCAAACCTAAGGTCCGGAAGAGTGCTCTACCCCTCGCGCCCTCTTTTCCCAAACTTCCGCTTCTGTGGTTATCGAGAGGGCGCTTCCCCAGTGGGGCGGATCGGTCCGCCATACTGCCTTGGCCAGTCGAGCAACTGAGCAACACCAGCCTGGCTGATATCTCCAGTTCCCAACTCGCTCACTCTATGTCCCGTCAGCCTCTCTGGTTGTCCCCCCGATCTTACAAGACGCCAGCCTCAGAGACCTGGAACCCTGACCTGATGGGATCGGGCGCCATCGACGCACTCATGAAGACCGAACCTTGGAAAATCCTGCACACCAAGATGCCGGATATGGGGCTTCCATCCAACCCATGGTTCACGGAATTCAAGGCGAGACTTCATGATTTTACCGTGACTCACGCCCGGGCCATCTGGGAGTCTACCCACTTCCTGTACATCTCTGCCGAAGACAAGCGAGCGGACGAGTCCCTCCGCAGGTACTCTCTAGCCCGTAAGAACCGTCGGGGGCGATCTTCCGAGGCGTGGATCCGTCTGTGTGCGTTCATCATGGCGGGCATCCGGGACGGTGAATGTGACTTGGACCTGTTTCTCTTCCCGTTCATGCTCCATCTACCAAACCGCAGGAGCGGAAATGCAGCGGAAGGAGGGACGTGGTATCCCGGCTTAGGTGCGTTGGATCAGACGTTATACCCGTAGTACCTTTTATCCGTTGAGCGATAATCTTTCCACAAAGAATTATCGGATCACTATGACCGACTTTCGTCCACCTCTCTTTCCCAATCTTTGGCGGCCATTGACCAGCAAGATCCTTGGCGCAATCAATACCGCGCGCGGCCCTCCGACCACCCTGGGCTTCGGGTGACCCGGCTCCAAGGCAAGTATAGTCATCGACGGGGATGAGTAGTCGGGCTTGCTTTAACTCTTCTATTTCTCTCAGTTTTCCTTTTTTAGTATATCCATCCGTTCCTCTTCCGTTCCCACTCCAAACATTCACTGTTGACTACTAACCGTGGTTAGTCTCGCCAGGCCTGCTCGGGAGTCCGCCTAGAGGGACCTTTTATTGCTGCAGGACACTTCTTGGTCCGATCGGGCGTGGACGCCCTGTTCCCAGTCACGGTCGCTATATTCATCTTCCACGGGACGGCTGGATCCGGGCGAGGGACCCTCGTCTCTAACGGCCGGTTTGATTATCTCCGGTAGCTTGTTCATCTCCGCCAATCCGTCCAACAATCCTGGATCTGAAACGGTGAGACCGAGCTGATCTCGCATGGCCAAGGTGGCCAGATGATCTGCACTGCTATTCCACTCCCGCTTGACATGTAACAGTTCATGTTCCGGCCACTTCCGCAGGGCGGACATGACCCGATCGTTCAGCAGTCTCAGCCGTGGCGCCTTACAATCTATCTCTCCTGTGATTTGCCGGATCACTAGGTTAGAATCACCACATATGATGATCCGCCCCTGTGTCCGGCCAGCCAACAGATCTAGGCAAAGCAACAGTCCTCTATACTCCGCTTCGTTCACCGTAATACCAGGCGTAAAATCCGAGGCGGCCGCGACCACTTCCCATTCGGGTAGCTTCCACACAATAGCACTATAGGCCCCGACCCCTTTCTTAACGCTCGCCGACCCATCAAAACTCAAAACCATTAGTTCCTCCATGGGTCCCACTGTTGGCGGCGGTAATACGATAGTCTGTCGAGGCTGCTTCCGAGGTGCGATCGCTATCAGTGCTTCCTCCACTTCTGCCCTGGGGGTAATGCTGGCAGCCAGTGTGCCCAGTATTTCCTCTTCCCCTTTAGTACACTTAATCACTTCAAGGGACCACTGAGACAACAGAGCCGCCCATCTCCCCAGCCGGCCATCAATCCCATTCGCCGTCAGGAGCCATGATAGGGTCGACCGTCTGGATAGTACTTTGATAGGCCGAGACACCAGCATAGTATAACACACATCCAAGATCGGTAATAGAGCCAGAACTTCTTTATCCACCAATCCGTAATTAACTTCATTAACTTTCAGGGTCTGACTGGTGAAGGTCACGGGGCAGTACACTCCGTCATGATCTTGCGCGAGAGCGGCCGAGATGGCCCACTTGTTAGCGTAGATGATGACCACCGGAGTCTTATCAACATCGAAATGTTTCAGGACCGGTGTAGTTGCCATCTTCGCTTTTAACATACCAAAGGCCACCATCGCTCGGTTCATATGGTCGTCCGGGCCGGCCGCGCCGGGATCCGGCGGGGGCCGCTTGTCGGGGCGGAAAAGGGCGCTTCCTCATTGGCTGATATAACCGAAAAGGGCGCTTCCTCATTGGCTGATATAACCGAGAAGGGCGCTTCCTCATTGGCTGGTATTGCCGGCCGGGTTGCGTCTCCGCTTGCCTATCCTGCTCTCTCAGCTTATGGTAATCCACTTCCCGCAACTCATACAAGACCGCAGCATAAACCGCAAAATCTTCGATGAACCGACTGTAATAATTCAGACTGCCCAAAAAGGATTGCATAGCCTTTAGTGATCGCGGGAAAGGCAGATTACTCAAGGACTCGAAATCCTTCGGATTAGCCTCCAATCCGGCAATCGAAACTTGATGGCCCAGATAGGTCACTTTAGTCTTTCCCCAGAAACTCTTAACCACACTAATCGAAAGATTCCACTTTTCACACGTAATCATCAATTTCTCCACTTTGTCACACAGTAAATCCCAGGTAGTTGCCGTAACGAGAATGTCATCAATGTAAGACCGCCGCCCCAAAACTGAAGGTTTTGAGTCAGGGTCCGGGTCACCTTCGGCGAACACATCCCCGACCAGAGCCGGATCTTGATCCGCCTTGATCTTGAAGTGTCCGTACAGCGCGTTATCTATCAGCCGTTGGTAAATCTGCGGGGCATTCTTCAGACCGAACGGCATCCGGTTCCACTCGAACAACCCGAAGGGCGTCACGAACGCAGAGATCTCCCGTGCACGATCGGTCATAGAAACCACCCAGAATCCACTGGCCATGTCCAATGAGCAATACCACAAAACTTTATCCAAGTCCTCCAGCAGGTCGTTTATCAACGGCATCGGATAAACCATCAGCTTAGTCAGCCGATTCACCAGCCGGTAATCAATGCACAACCTTATATCCACCCCATTCTTCTTAATAATAATTACAATGGGCGAAGCCCATGGCGAGGTGGACGGCTGAATTATCTTGGTGGCCAGCAAACCTTTGATAAGCTCTGACAGCTTTTCCCGATACTGGGGGGCGACTCTTCGGCATCTCTGTGCGACCGGCTTGGCGCCCCCACATCAATATCACATACCGCCCCATGGGCGGCCGGAGGAAGTGCGTTCCCTGGTCCGATCAACAGATGTCGTCTTTTCCATATAATATCCTTCAATCTGCCGATCTCCTCCGGGGTGTTCACATCCGGGTCCCCCACTTGTAGATCGTCGATAGTGACCGCTGGGGGGCAGGGGGTCACCTCAGGTAGCACCGCCATCTGCTCTTCCATGCCTTCAACGTATAGCTCGCCCCCTTCATGAATGCAGACTTGATCGGCTTCGGCTGCTTCCGAATCCTGCTCGGCCGGCTGGGCCGATCCGCCTTCGGCTATTTCCGAATTCTGCTCGGCCGGCTGGGCCGATCCGCCTTCACTTCGGTCGTCAAACCAACTGTCATCGGGGCTGACCGCATATGCAACTCTGCTTGGTCCTTTCTCCCGACTCTGTCGTTCGTCCGTCTCCCTCTGAGTTGGCAAAACCAGTTCCGCGTCAATATTTTAGAAGGGGTCCGGTACTCGGGCTTATCCACCATCGGAGTCTGGTCCTCTTCTAGTTCTTCCTCTTCGCTGACCAGATCGGTGGTTGTCTGAAAAGCCAGGTTTTGCCACTCAATATAGCGCCTTGAACCAATAGTGACATAGCCCGGCTGGCGGGGCACTTTATCCTCGGCCAGCCACATTCCAATAATCACATCTTCATGCAAGGTGAGGGGTTTTTCAGAGATGTTGGTCACGCTTATAGAGTTGAGATGACCACCCCCTTTAACAAACGATGGTACCCAACACTCGCCCCGTCGTGTGGTCGTAACATTACTTCCACCGCTTTTCCCACTGGCACCGTTACAAACTGACCTAACTTGAGGAACTGGACGTGGGCGCCATATAAAGGCCGCCGGCCGGCCAGCTGGATCTGTACCTCGTCCGGCAACGTCAATGTTCTATGCGATAGGTCCAGCCGTATGCCGGCCGGGACCATAAAATCCATACCTAAAATTGCATCCTGCCCGGCCAGCTTGCCTACCCAGGCGGTAAAATAATATACCAAAGACCCAGCTAACGTAATCTTGACTCTTGTCCTTCCTTGGGTCATGTATGAGCTTTCTCCAATGCCGATACATTCCTGCCGCTTCGTCTCGTCTATCTCACACCCCACCTTACGAGCAAAGGTGGTGTCCACGATAGACACTTCCGCGCCAGAGTCGAACAACATAGTAGCTTTCTGGTTATTGATTTTCCCATCCGCCTTGGCCTGCTTGAACCATTTATCCGGCGAGTGATATTTCCAATAACCTCGCGACTCGCCAGGTAACAGGTTTAATTCCATTCGTACTTCAGACCGGGAATACTCATCCGTCCGTATACTGCTCACCAGGAACGGGTCAGCCGTACCGGCCGGGGACCGGGTGACGTAATCGTCAAACTTACATGTATTGTCGGTTATCCTTTGCTTTGCTTCTTGATTATCCTCCTTACCGACATATGCATAGATACTAACACTAGACCGCTCGGCTCGAACCAGATTCCAACCTGGCGAGCGATCTAGTTTAACATCTTTTCCGCTCCGGGCGGCAGCATTCCAGCATGCTTGGTCGGGACGTACCACTTCTTCATCAGGTTGTAGAATTCTTCAATTGGGCACAGTCCCGCCTCATGCACCTCCCCGCAAGCCTTACACGTGAACAGACAGTGTTCCGCCGGGTGTCCCTTCCTCTCGCACTTCTTGCATGTCAGCCGCTTCCAACAGCTCCGGTCGTCATGCTTGATGGACCCACAGTGGGTGCACTTGCGCCTGGGGTAATCCTGGTCAGCTCGAGCCGGAAAACACTTCGACTGACCGGACCCGGCTGGCAGCCTGGACGGCTGACTGGCTTCTGCCGAGAAAAGGTACCGATACTGTTCCTCCTCAGACTCGCCCCCAGATCGCTGATACTCCTCTTCCGAGCTGGTCGCGTCTGACTCTCGGGCGACCATGCGGACGGCTCGGGCCGTCCTGGTAGATGGCGGCCGGCCTCCTTGATCCGCGTTAAATCGGGACTTGAAACGGCCGGTTCCAACTGCCGCCTTGGGGCCTCGCTTCTTCGCTCTTAGGTAGGTGCGCAACGTCAATTCCAGCTCCGTGGTATTCTTCAACCGCAGTAACGCCAGCTGGTCTGCCAACTCCCGATCGTCCAACGTGCTGATGAAATGTTCCACGTGTTCGCGGGCGGCTTCCGACCGGCTGGCATCTTCTTTAACGGGAATATCCGCTCTCATGCCAGCGACATTTAAACGATGGAGATACTCCAGGGGGGTCTCATCCGCTCGCTTCTTGGTGTGGAAATATTGTCGCGCCGCTGATGTTCCAGATCCGCAGTATTGTTCCTCAAACGCACCGGCCAATCCCCTCCAATTTCCTCGGATTTCCCGGCTGAGCTGTTGGATCCAGTTCTTCGCTGGAACTTTCATCAAATCCCCGAAGATCAGGCATTTCTCATAGTCCGACGTCCGGTCTCTGAGAAATGCCGACTTCGTCTTGCTCAACCATCCTCGGGCCTGGTCCTCGTCCGCGTCGCGTCCGGTGAAGTCTTTCAGCTCGGACGTGGCCGACATTCGCACCCTCGTGATCGCTCCCGAATCCGCGTCAAACGCTTGGGCCGAAGCCATATGGGCTCGGCGGGCCATCCCCAGATCCAAGTCATCCGGATCGTAATGGTACTTGGCCGACTTGACGGATTCCATATCCACGTCGCTGAGAGACAGCTTCCTGTTCGTTGGCCGACGTCCGGTCCGGCGACCTGTCTGGCGGCTCGGCGGGGCAGCATGGAGTTCACTCTGCTTGGAATGCACCGACTCCATGTCTTCGTCACTCGGCTCCCTCGCGTAGTACTGGACTGGTCCGGGAGCCTGCGTTCCACGACGGGCTGGCTGGTCCGGTGACTTCGGACTGCCGCGGCTGGCGCTCAGCCGACGTTGCTCTTCCAAATATCGCTCCATCATCGCCGAGAACATGTTTTGCAGGTGATCCGGCACCTGAGGAGCGACTTGAGGAGCGGCTTGAGGGGCAGCCGGGCTGCCAGATTGAAATTCCTTCTTAATCCGCCCATCCGCGTCTTCGTCTTCCTCCTTCGGTTCTGGATCCGCCGTCGCTGTCCGCCATGCCTGTATGCTGTACTGGCCGGCGTTCTTCCGCTCGGGCGTACTCGGATCCTCACGTTCTCCAAGTCTCATGGCTGTCGCCACACGCGCTGCTCCCCTTGGGCCAAGCGTCATGCGACCGATGAATCAGATGAGTCCGCTTCCGAAGGGGCAGACTCGTACTGCGAAGAGCCTGAGTGTATACCGGCCGGTCTGCTTGTCGCCGGCGGCGTGGACGGCGCCACTCCAGTCGTAGCTGTCATCTTTTTCGACGGCGGCGAGCAACCCACTAGCGGTACCAAGTGGTCGTGCAGGGCGCTGGACGCCTCCTTCAACTTGTCTATCTTCAGATCAAACAACTCGTTCGGATCAAACACACCGGTGTTAATGCCGGCTTGTTTGAGTTGGTCGAATAGTCCTCTAATAAGGGACACGTGGCCGCCTGAGAGAGTTGGGGGAGAGACGGGACCTTTCAATCCGCCTATGATCTTCGGCCGTGTTATTTTCAGCACCTTATCCGTCCGCAACAATTGCCCCAACTCGTGAAGATGGAAAGCACGCTCCAAGTCTATATCCGTCGATGAGCCGTCCTGCTTCTCTTCTTCCTCTTCGAAACGCGGTTTATCCTTGTGTGTCGGATAATCCGATTCCTGCCAATCCGGTTTCTTTAGGGGTAGGGGGCCAGATCGCGACTTGGTCCCGATCCGGCCGGCTTCCCACTCCGGTCGTATCCGACTTCAGCTTTTTCTTCCTTAATTTTTTCTTTTATATCCATAATATGCATTTGTTCGTTAGGATCATGGTCGAACCATGATCCTTCCTCGGACTATGGCGACTTGCACCATAGTCCGATCCGGCTCCATCCGTGTAGCGGCCGGCACTACAGTAAGTAGTACCGTAATCCGACCCCGGCGGAGCCTCTAGGGGAGTAACTTCTTCTTTAATGTCAACCTCGAACTTCCCCAATCCGAGGCGACCATCGCATCCTTCCATCTTCAGCAGCATTGGGGGCGATATGCCTTCCCCCAATGCACCGACACAACATCGTCAACAAATTTGACAGGTTTAGGTCTTTCGCCCGCTAGGGACTCGCGGTGATATCCAGGGTCACCAAGAGATCCGGGCACGCGCACCATTGTGGTGTAGTCGCTCTCACAAAATCTTCCTGAGACGCGAACACCCACGGGGGTCCCAGACGACTGACTACCGGAGGGGGTACTCCGTCCATCCGAGCCATGATCCGATCCGGCTTGATGCCGGCTGGATCGGTCGCTTCCATCCGCTTGATCGCGACTGCTCGAATGTTGCATGTTGAAAGCTCACCTTGTGTACCCGTCAGTACTGGGTGGTTAACTCTCCTGGTGGACCCTAGGGCGAAAAGTGTAAATCCGTCCAATAGGGAGATGAGGTGTAGGACTAGGGGTAGCTCCTGGGCGAAATCGTCACCGGGGAGCTCGTTGGGCAATACACTTGAACTTTGTATAGTTCCGGCTGGGCCGAGAATAGTCGATCGGCCAGCTAAACCAATAAGACACTTGAAGTTTGTATAGTGCCGGCTGGACCGAGAATAATCAATCTGCCAGCTGAACCAATAACAATGAAGGGCGAATCCAAATGTGTATATGAGGCAGATACAACTCCACACTCTTCCACAGAAGGACAAAATGTCACCACTTCCCAATACTTAATACCGTGTTCAAAACACGGGCGACTTGAGGTGAGTATACGAAGTCGCCGCGACTCCCGGTCAGGGGACTTCCGGTGGGTTAACTTAACCTTTTTCCGGGCAAACCAATAACAGCAAGAGGGGACCTTGTTAGCCCTCTGCCGTGAACCAATGAAAGCGACTTGCGTCTAAGAAAGCGAAACGTATACTGATTTATCCTATGTCCAATACTCCCTTTGTGTAACCTACCTCAAATAACACGGCTGACCAGTCATGTACCTTACCCTACGCAACCCGGCTAACTCCGACTTTGTGTACCCGCCAGGCCGGTACATCAACCCCCAATAGTACCAACCCGGCCGGTACACCGAACCCATCTGGTACCAGTCCTAATGGTACATTGTACCCGGTCGGCTCGGCTGGATAGCCACCCATCCGCGCCTCTCGGCCGCTGACGCAAGCAATTCCTTGGCAGCCTCTCATACGATCCAGGTGCCTACTCCATCCACTAGAACAATCATCTTCTTTCAGGCTCCCTTCACTCCATCCTTACAAACAATCCACCCATCTCGGCTGTCCGCCATCCGCGCCTCGGCCGTCAAACATCCATAGTCCTCACGTCTGCTCAGCCCGCCTGTCCGACTATCTACGCCCCTTGTCAGGTCCGCCGACTTGATTTCCAGCCTGGCGCCGCCTGGCCGCTTGTAGACTTCCTCGGCGGCGACTATCCGGCGCCCACACCCTTGGTCCGTATTTCCGCCAATCAGAATGCGCCCTTTGGAAAGTACTTTG
>MIQA02023285.1:0-17812 GCA_001887855.2 Sclerospora graminicola
AAGCGACTTGCGTCTAAGAAAGCGAAACGTATACTGATTTATCCTATATCCAATACTCCCTTTTGTGTATCCTACCCCAAATAACACGGCTGTCCAGTCATGTGCCTTACCCAAAGTAGCCCGGCTAACTCCGACTTTGTGTACCCGGCCGGCCGGTACACCAACCCCCGATGGTACCAACCCGGCCGGTACACCGAACCCATTTGGTACCAGTCCGAATGGTACATTGTACCCAGCCGGCTCGGCCGGATAGCCACCCATCCGAGCTCCTCGGCCGCTGGCGCTAGCAATTCCTTGGCGGCTTCTCATCCGATCCGGGTGCCCCCTTCATCCACTAGAACAATCATCTTCCTTCAGGCTCCCTTCACTCATTCCTTAAAAACAATCCGCGCCTCGGCCGTCCGCTTAGCCCGCCTGTTCGACTATCCACGCCCCTTGTCAAGTCCCCCACCCTGATTTCCAGCCTGGCGCCGCCCGGCCGCTTGTAGACTTCCTCGGCGGCGACTATCCGGTGCCCGCGCCCTTGGTCCGTATTTCCGCCAATCAGCATGCGCCCTTTGGAAAGTACTTTGCATTATTTCATAAGTCGCTTCACCACATGAGCACCTTCGGTTGCCACTGCTTGTCTTTGGGCGCCGGCGATCTTGTCGGAAAGATCCAGCCTTGCGGGCGGGACGACAAGCGAGGGACGAGTTTCTGCCTCACAGCAAGAACCTGAGGCGTCAGGTCCCAAACCTGATCAGCACTCCAAGGTTTCCGTGTTGCCATATGAGCAGAGGTCGGCTTGCCTTGCATGACGACGTACAGATCCATGAACCTTTGGTTCGGATTATAACTGTAATCGTCTTGTCCGACCGACGATTGTTTCGCCGGGATGAAAACGCCCGTCAAATTGAGCGGCGGGGCGATCACTGCCCAATGGGCCGCTGGAGGGACGTTGGGATTAGCCAGGGCCGGTTGCTCCTCCTCAAGATCATCGTCATCTTCGTCCTCTGAATCCAGCAAAGTAACGGCCTGGGCCAACGAATTTACGCCTGAATGGCTTGGTGCTTGAGTACGGCGATCAGTGCTGCGCGATCGGGCCAGAACAGACAACGTCCTCTCGTCCTGATCAGTCGATTCGTCGTCCGAGTCAATCGCAAGACGTGATCGCTTGGCGGGAATCATCTTCTTCTTCGACGAACTGGTCTGCTTACGCTTCCCAGAACTCAAGACCGAAGGCGCTGATCTCGGAGTCGCTGGTGAACGAGATTGAATAGACGCAGAAGCCGCTGCAGTGCTGATCACGGGCTGATCAGCACTATGGACAAGCGAGGAAGCGACGGAAGACGCGGGTGATGGCGGGGCAGATTCCGGAGACCGTGGAGATGTTCCAGACGAAGTAAAAGAGCTGATCAGCCCAGGAAGCCGTTGTAAGGTCGTCCGAACTGACCCCGAACCGGTGTTCGGTTTGGTCCACCTCTCCATAGTCTGCACCGCGAGGTTTCTCAGGTCGGCGTTATGCTGAAGCCAGGCACGATCATCGAGCTCTAGGGTTTCAAGTTTAACCCGAGCAAGATTGAGCTCGCGCCGGCAATCTTCAGCCGTTTTCCGACTCTCGCACAACCTTTTGTGTATGTCGGCGCGCCCGATGCGAGAATCGGAAAGTTGCTTGGCCAGGAGCTGGACCTGCTCGTCCGAATAGCGAGCCTCGACTTCCCGACGCTCTACCTCCTCGGCAGTGCAGATCTTGTCATGCAACAGCTGATCACGGTCGAGACGGTGATCATCGAGCCGTTGTAGGTGGTCCACCATCTCGACCATCGAGTCTTTCATCGCCTCAATATGTTCATCTGGAAATAAACATGGAGAGTCAAATATGGATTACAGAAGAAGTGAACGAGATAAACGTACCCTGATGGCGGATGGTAATAGTCAGCGAACCGATCAGCGACTGTAAAGAGGCGACGGTGTCCGAAGGCTTGAAAAGTCGCAAAGCAGCGAGGTCAGCTGATAGATGATCACGCTCCATTGTCAAACTCTGAACGCGATCAGTCATGCCTCGCAAGTCTTGGCCAAGTCGGTCGTGATCTAGCCGGAGAGTCGACAGCTGGGCAGCCAGATCAGCGGAATCATGTGCCAAGGAATCAGCAACGATCCGACGGTCGGATAACTCCGCGTTAAGTGCCCGATTGGTATCATACAGAGAAACCAACGCGGGAATTGCACTTCGGAGTTCCGACCGTAGTCGGCAAGCCTCCACGGACCCCAACGTGAATGGACCCGATCCATCTATCAGGCGAGCAAGCTGTTCCAAGTAACGGAGGGGGCGATCTGAGGAAGGTTGAGCGGGAGGATGCCAAGGCGGGCGATACGAAGCGAGGGTCGTCGTCGGACGAATGAAGCTGGTCGTGATCGGCGTCGAAGTCGTGATCGGGGTGATCGCAGGAGTAGTCGAACTGGAAACGGAAGGCGAGGCAGCGATCGGGCGGGCAGCCGAAGAAGACGAAGAAAAGGAAGAGAAGATCGGCTCGAGTCAGCCATGTTGATCACCAGAGAGGAAGTTTGGAAGTGAGTGAGTCGAACTGCAGTCGTTGTGCGGCTGCAGTTAGTCTCAGGGGCGGCTGTGGTAAAGCGATCGGAAAATATTGAGACTGAAGTGGACCACACATGGCCGTTGATTGGTGACGACAGAACACCCATCAACATATGACGGTTGATGGGTGGTGTCGTGTAGTCGCTCTCAGAAAATCTTCCTGAGACGCGAACACCCACGGGGGGCCCAGACGACTGACTATCGGAGGGGGTACTCCGTCCATCCGAGTCATGATCCGATCCGGCATCCGGCCGGCTAGATCGGTCACTTCCATCCGCTCGATCGTGACTGCTCGGATGTTGCATGTTGAAACCTCACCTTGTGTACCCGTCAGTACTGGGTGGTTAGCTCTCCTGGTGGACCCTAGGGCGAAAAGTGTAAATCCGTCCAATAGGGAGATGAGGGTTAGGACTAGGGGTAGCTCCTGGGCGGAAATCGTCACCGGGGAGCTCGTCTGGCAATACACTTGAACTTTGTATAGTGCCGGCTGGGCCGAGAATAGTCGATCGGCCAGCTAAACCAATAAGACACTTGAAGTTTGTATAGTGCCGGCTGGACCGAGAATAATCAATCGGCCAGCTAAACCAATAACAATGAAGGGCGAATCCAAATGTGTATGTGAGGCAGATATAACTCCACACTCTTCCACAGAAGGCCAAAATGTCACCACTTCCCAATACTTAATACCGTGTTCAAAACACGGGCGACTTGAGGTGAGTATACGAAGGCGCCGCGACTCCCGGTCAGGGGACTTCCGGTGGGTTAACTTAACCTTCCCCGGGCAAACCAATAACAGCAAGAGGGGACCTTGTTAGCCCTCTGCCGTGAACCAATGAAAGCGATTTGTGTCTAGGAAAGCGAAACGTATACTGATTTATCCTATATCCAATACTCCCTTCTGTGTAACCTACCCCAAATAACACGGCTGTCCAGTCATGTGCCTTACCCAAAGTAGCCCGGCTAACTCCGACTTTATGTACCCGCCCGGCCGGTACACCGAACCCATCTGGTACCATTCCGAATGGTACATTGTACCCGGCCGGCTCGGCCGGATAGCCACCCATCCGCGCTCCTCGGCCGCTGGCGCTAGCAATTCCTTGGCGGCTTCTCATCCGATCCGGGTGCCTCCTTCATCCACTGGAACAATCATCTTCCTTCAGGCTCCTTTCACTCATACCTTCCAAACAACCCGCGCCTCGACCGTCCGCCATCCGTGGTCCTCCCGTCTGCTTAGCCTGCCTGTTCGACTATCCACGCCCCTTGACATGTCCGCCAGCCTGATTTCCAGCCGGGCGCCGCCCGGCCGCTTGCAGATGCGCCTGGCAGCTCCCAGATCGCGTCTTCTTATTGACCGGTCTGGGCATCCGGCTAAGAGTGACATTTCAGCCAATCCGGTGCGGGCATCCATCATCATTAGTCCGTTAACTTCTGGAGCACTTCACCACAGTGGGAAGAGGCTGATCACAGTTAAGAGGAAAGGTGGCGGACAACGGGTATTCACGATGTGAGGAATCAGCTAAGTACTGACGTTACGCCCAGTCCCAGACACGGATGGAACGATGGAGATCACGATCACGATCGTTATCACAGTTACTAAGTGGAGTTCCCGTGGATGTAATATGAGATGAGCAACTGTTGACATGACGTGTCAAGGGCAGTCGTCCAGCCGATCTATGAATGGTACAGTGGTTGAAGCTGATCATGACACGAAGTTACGGCCTGATCAGCTTATTATGCCCGAGCAATGAAGATTAGATGTGGAATGAAGTCGGGCATGTGGAGTGGCAGGCTGTGTGGGTGATGATAACCTATGGGTGTGCTCGAAGATGACGTGGTAAGGCCTGATCAGGCCTGATCGGCCGAGATCAGTGTTATATGGTTGTCCTGACGGGGTATAAAGGTCGGGAGCATGGTTTAGAAGATGAATTGAGTCGTGATGATGATGACCCAGAGCGTTCCCGAGGTGATCAAGGGCCGATCGGCCTGATCACCACCTGATCACTCGGTTGATCACCATGCCGATCGTGATCAGGGCTGATCAGCCTCTGATCAGCGTTCAGATGCAAGGGCAAGTAGGTTCTCGGTTTGGTCGGGCTGGATACGAAGTGGACAAGTGCTGAAGAGCAGATCTCAAGTGGTTTCAAGGTTGTTTGTCGAAGATCGGGATGGGTCGAAGATCTTTCTAAGAGTCGGGTCGTGATCAGGGCAGAAGTGGTACAGATCAGCTTGAAGGTGCAGCCAGGATGGGCAAGGTGGTGCTACGCAACCGTGCGACGAAGTAAATAGGTTCGAAGTATAGGTCAGACATGAGTTGATGTACGGTACACAGGTATAGGACATTGCATATATAATAACAGGTTTTGATTTTCCCCCTAAAGCAAAGAGTCGCTCCGCCACGTGTTGCGGTCATTGGGAGCACAGGGTTGATTATTCCCGTCTTGCTCAACTATTTCTCGGTTAAGACGCGCTTCGACGCATTTTGGCCGGAAGACCCCCGACGGGTTTGTTTTAGGTGATCGAACCTCACCCTCAACGCACACGTGTTTGGAACACGTCAATAATATTGGAAAAGGTTTTGTGGAGATAACGTTTGCGGATTACTGGGGAAGATCGTGGTTTGATCGCGTTTTCTTGGTTTCGTATTATCTCTCTCTCATTGGCTGGCCTGATCAAACGAACTTTCCAGATCAGTGCCTAGATACGGATTAAGTATCGACCCCAACCCGTTCTCCGGTGAAGATTTCCACCCGAGGACACCCCCCGTCTCGAGAAGGTCATCCCCTCCGACCTGATCAAGATCATCGTTTTCGTCACCCAGTCCACCTAAGTGAGTGTAACCACCCCGATCAACGGGTACACAAGGTGAGATGAAGATAAACATAGATCCTGACGCGCATGAAGACCGGCCAGATGACCGGGAGGATCAGATCAGTCACCACAATGGTGATTCATCTGATTCCGATGCTGATCAGGATCGACGAAGTACCCCCTCCGATAGTTGGTCGTCCGGGCCAGTGGGTATCCGGATTCCACCCACGACTTCGGTCATGGATTTGGAAATCGGCTCCACCACATATTGGCCAACCACCTTGCGTGGGGGTGATGTAATGCGGTACCATTACATAAGTGATATTTAAGTTGAAATGTCACTTCAGACTTACTGTCTGAAATGTGAATATTGGATTATAAGTTATTATAATCCACCCTGGGAAACAGATTCCGATACAAATATCGAATCTCAGAAGAGATCTAATTATAAGAGTATTATTAGATCAGTTTTATATTACATGTTTATATGATTAGTCTAGATCTAATTATAGTAGTTAGCTCTAAACCACTCATACATATATCACTCTTAAACCTACCGTCTTGTAGCCACGTGTCATAGTTATATATTAACATATATAACTAAGGGACTATTTAATCAATTAAATATTCCAAATAATTAAACTATTAAGGAACAAATTACATTTGTTCCTAACCAATTGCACGCTTCCTCACTTGCAATTTAAACAGTGTAAAACTATAACAGCTAGCCTGTTGCAAAGACTGTGGTATGAACTGTACGGAATACGCTTGTGGACACGAATTTCACGCAATGTCTGACAGATATGTGCGTGTTTGTACGCGATGGCAATAATGGAATTTTGATAAATGGTGTCTATGGTGACGACCGGCTGGCGTCCGGATCGAAAATTGCGTTTAGTGAATGTTTTTTTTTTCGAAGATATGAAGATCTTGGAGTTAAGGGACCTCGGAATGAGAATTGAAGGAGGTCCAGAACAGGGGTATAACATTGACCAAGAATTAACGATAATGTAGATGCTTGAAAAGTATAACAAAATGCAGTGACTATTTCAGATATGGACAGGCATGAAAGTTTGGACGAGTTGTTAGAAAATATGCCTACACTCAAGGAAATCCAGTCACTGATTGGCAGTTTTGTTATAGATTTCACGTGTGTTGAGACCAGATATATCTTTGGCAGTTCACCGGGCCACTCGCCACCAGGAAGCGCCGAGTCTATCAGATTACAAGGTCGAAAAGCGTACCTTCAGGGTACCAAACAATTGAAATTAAGCCTGAAACCCAAAGGAGAAGAGAATTACCACTAACAATTGTGAGCTACAGTGACGCTGATTTTGCGGCTGATGATCAATAAAGTATCAGCGCTAATGTGATTTTTGTGAACGGAATTGCAGCGGGCTAGAATTATAAAAAAAACTGTCAACAAAGGAAAAACTCTGAAAGCAGAGTTTCTCGTGGCTACGGTTGGGGGAAAAGAGGCTCTAGGGCCTATATAATTGTGGGAATGAAGTCAAAAGCGCATACGTTTTAAACCTCGACAACCAAGGGCGATCGAACAATTAAAGATCAAAGCCAGTGCTGCCAGCGCGAAGCACGTAAATTTGAAGCTGAAGTTTCTGAAAGATTTTACGGAAAAAGGGGATTATTAAAACGGAGTATGCAGCAAATGAAGAGATAATAGCAGATCTTCTAATGAAGACTTTGCATGCACCAATGATTGTGGAACTTCGAGCTCGAGTTTTGAAATAAATGGTTTACTGTATTTACGAGGACTTGCGAACTATGAACGTGCACAGGAATAAAAAGTTGAGATGAAATGTATTTGGGGATGGAATTCCGGTAATCTTAGAAAGAATGTTAGAATTTCGATGTCTTTTCAGTGGAAGACTGAAATGGAATTCCGGGTTGAGCGAAATCGCAGTGGCTCTTTACATGTGGATTTTTGAACTTTACATAATTTACTTCAATTTAAACACAAAAGACGTAGAACGACTTCTCGAGCTCGAGCGACTTTCCCAACGCCTGACATTAACACGTCAGGCCGCTGTTCATCTGCGCAGATGCACTGATAACTTCACAGTAAATATTTGATACTCGGAGTGGGGGTGTTCAAATTTGTCTATTCATTCCTTATTGGGTAACCTTTGATATCTGATTTTCCTAAGTCTGTCTGACACTGCCAGTACCTGTTTGGTCTGGTGACTGTAGGTGACTAAGTGATGTGCCACTTCATCGTGGGTACTCTAACATCCTATTGTAGCACACCAGAAAACGTATTCCTTGCAGCTGAGTGGAGATATTTCTTCGTTCCCCCATGAGCGAAATTGATAAGCGAAGATGACGGCATTACGGATGGACAAGTAAAAGCGGCAATCGAAAAGGCTACAGAGCTGAAAGGTTAGAGGAGCTGTTGGCAGTAATGCACTATTGCCTTGTGTTACTCCATTGCCTTGCTAGCGTGTGGCAACTCACCAGTAGGCGAATCCCTTGTACTTTTTCTGTTTTTTCTGTCCCTCAACGCTTCCTTCGTTGTGATGCGCTATAGTGACCTCTACTGATCTAGATATGATAAGTCATATCTATCCACTTCCTTTCCTTCGTGCAGTTGCTCGATCTTCAACACTTACTGCTCGTGAGCTCCATATCCTGCGGATGGAAGATACACTTGTCGTTGCACCTCTTTCACTCCGGTCAATGACGCTTGCTCCTGAAACATGCTGCTTCTGCTGTAATAGCCGCGTCGTTGTCTCTCCTGTAATTGAAGGCTGCTGTTGTCAACGCCTCACCGTCAATTCCTCAAACCCAATCCAATCACTGGGATCATTGGGGGCTGACCCCCTTCACACCGGGCGTCGCTGCTCCGCAAATCCCTCTAATACCAGGGAGAAGTTCGCGCCGAGAAAAGGAAGTCAAACGGTTCTCGGAGAAGGTACCGGGTACCACTTGTGTCCAACGGGGCAAAATTGCGAAGTGGAGTACATAACATTAATACGCATTATGTGGAAAAGGATTTCCACAAAAAACGAACTCAGTTTCGAATTTGCAGCCAAGACCTCACCCAACAAGGATGGAGGGTCTGGCAAGAAATTTTAGGAGCAACGGTATCAAAAGGACGAACGGCCTGGGCACGGGGCCAGGCCCTCCCCCTCCCGACGGGAGCACCTCATGCCAACGCGGGCAACTGAGTTCACCGTCTGCAGTGATAAGTGCGGCGGTGAACTCTGTTCAGGACAAACGGGGCCGGTCTCACATCGAGCCAGTTCCTACGACTAAGGTGAGGTACGACTACCTGTGGGGCCACCTCACCCAGGATTACCTTTGCTAGCTCTTGCTACCAAGGGAGGAACCATTGGGGGTGTGAATGGGCCTCGATGGTCTTTACACCTGGGAAACCTAGGCAAACTGTTGATGACCAGCGAGGAATGTTCGGGTGTGGGGAAGAGCCTGCAGGGGCACTACACCCAGATTTAAGCGTGCAATTTTACGTTGCTAATGAAGAAGGAAAGCTAGGAGGAATGTCACGGGGTGCGGAAGTGCCTGTGGGACTTCCATACCACGTATTAATTAAGCAAGTCGCTGTGGCTAACGAGGGATGGATGCAAGGGGGTGAGGATATGCCTACGGGGCCACCACACCCAGGATTGCTTATGGATAATTTCGATGATATACAGAGAGAACGACTCTGGGAAGGATTTTGCGGACTTGTTTAGGCGTGGCGATGGCTACTCCGGGACCAAGTTGTTTTCCAAGGTAGTGTTGTGAAAGAAGACGGGATTCGACTGTTAAGCAGTTTAAAGTGCATATACAACCAAGACCCAGCACCGGATCACGACTTCAGACGACAAGACCAAGAAAAACAAGGTTTGCCGAGCCTTACATGTTAAATGAGCCTAGATTACATTCTAGTCTTCATATGTTCGAAATAGCTAATGGTTAAGACTAATTAGACTACATTTTACTACTACTACAAAAAACGAACTTAGTCATCGTTCTAAAATTAATGTTATGTACCCCATTTATTTTATTCTACCAAACACATAACCCAACGTGTCGAATGTCATCCTTGCAGCAGCAGAAATGTGCCGAGGCGTCTGTGCAGCTTAAACAGGCCGAAAAGGCTTTATCTAAACGTTCGTTTTTTCGTGGTTCCCCTGATTATCTCTCGGCCGCGCCGTTATTAGAAAAAGCGGGCGAACTTTTTCGACTGGGCGGTGATTTTGACGCGAGCAAAGACGCGTTTAAACGGTGCGCTGAAGCTCAAACGCATAATAATTTGCTATTTCGTGCTGCTCAAGCGTGGGAAAACGTTGCCAAAACTGCGTTACAGCAACTTAAGGCCGAACGTTCCGGTGGTAACAGTCTTCAGCAACGTACGATGGAAGCCCGGCAAGCGTATGAGAAAGCCAGTGGCTTGTATGTGGACATGGGCGAGTTTGGGAAAGCTGCCGAGGCAATGGTAAAGGGCGCACAAGCTTGTGAGAGTCACGGCTCGGGGGTGGACGACATCTTGCCTCTCTATACAAGAGCATGTGAGTTATTAGAAGCACAAGATAAACCGCACTTTGCCGTGGACACGTTTCGGAAAACGTTAAGTTTTCTGGTTAAAAATGGTAAATATCGAGATGCTCTGACGCTCTTGGATCGTATGAAAATCCTTTACGAAGCCATGGAGCAGCCGCATAACGTCCATAAAAGCCATTTAAGTCAAGTGATTCTCCACCTCGCATTAGGAGATGTCCCTGCTGCTGATGCTCTTTATTCCCGGTGTTTACAAGACGATTCGTTTCTCTCTTCTGATGATTGTGCACTGACAGAAGACCTTGTTCGTGCCTTTAAGATGGGAAATGAAGAGTTACTCCAGGTTACTGTCCGTAAACCAGGGTTCTTAGCCTTGGATAACCAGATTGGTCGACTCTGTCGTCAATTATCTGTTTATGGAGTGGGATCTACTGCTCCCTCCAAGCAAGTGCGTCAACCACGACCGAATTCAGGAAATACCTCCGACTCGAAGCAACGGAATCCATTTGCACCTTCGACACGCTCCGCTTCAGCTCAACGGAATCCATTTGCGCCTTCCACGAGGCCAGTTCAAGCATCTGAATACGATTCCGAAGTGCCATCAGCATCAGGAACAGATATACGGGATAGTGACTACGAAACAGCATTGGCAGAAGCGCTGGGTGAAGTTGACGTGTCCAAAACGAACAAGAGAGCGTCCAAGCAGCCAAAATCACCAGAAAGCACGTCGAGTGTATCCCCAACATTGGTTCAGTCGCCACCGCCCGCAGCTGCACGAGCCAGCGCTCGTATGGATTACGACTTGGACGATCTGCAATTTGCCATGCCTGACTCGGACGCGCTCGAGTTTTCACTCAATGAAACAGCAAGGAACGACGTCGAGGTGCATGAAGAAGCAGCTCGGAAGGGACAAACGGCAGTAGCAAAATCGAAAGCGAAAGCGAAAGCGAAGGAAACACCGCGTATTGACGAGGAATTTGACCTTACTTAAGTAAGTCTTGTGCAGTGAGAAAAAGAGAAAAAAAAAGTGTTTTTTTGCCAAACAGACAATTTGCTTGGGTGACAGTTTGTATGAGGAATGCAAACAAAATATATACCGTATATAGATAAATATATATTGGCTGGCTATTAGTTTAATTCACGCACTAGTTGAATGTCTTCTTGTCTGGCTTGAGCCTGTCGACGTTCCGAACGCGTGCTTTCTTCGGTTTTCGAGCTAAATTTGGATGATAAAGGACCAAATCTTGTCAATGAGGTTGGCATGGCCATCAGATTCGTCCTTTTTACAGTCGAGACTGGTGGATTGGCCGTCTTGATTGTTTTCTTGGTCTTTGACGCTGGGGAATCGCCTTCGTAGCGTTTCCTTGTCCGATATTTCCGACACCACTCACAACATAGGGTTTCTCTTCTCCAATTGGTTGACAACGCGCAGCTTCGAGGAGTTCTTGAGACTGCACGAAATCTGCAAATACGATCGACTTGCCAACGGAGATGGCACTGGCATCTACGCGTGTACCATCAAGAGCAACATAAAGTGGTACATTTGGATCCACATGTCGATCGGATCGGAGATAGAATGCGCTCGAGAATCTGCTTGAGCTCCTCCAATGTCCATTGTGGCGTTTGTATCCTGAAATTCCGTCGATGAGCCATGACAATCCCTGCAACAACTGCAGTGGCGGGATCCGTACAATTGGTTTCTTGAATGTCGTCCGTTTTCAAGCAATAGCTTGGTTTCTCTCGTTTCGGATGTTGCGAGAGAGCGAATCGTCTTGGAATGTCATGCCATTGATTGTGTAGACTGGATTTAAGACATTTCTAAAACCAGCATGAAGATAATAATGGTTAGATGCAAAAATGGATAGAAACAAGCAGAGACGCACGTGACACGACTCGATTTAAAGTCGACGTTTGTGATATCGGCGACATTGAGAAGATCACGTGGAAGCCGCTCTCGTTGGCCACGTTTATGACGAGGGACCCAGCCAGATTGCGCTCCTGGGATGTCATCCTACATATATCTGTCAAACTTGTACATTTTTTTGGTATGAAAAAGAGCTTTTTTCTCTCGTTTTTTCTTCTTACCAACTTTAACCCGTCTCGAGGATGTTGCGTCGTGTGTTTTTTCATCGATGTGCCTTCAATATCGGACACATTGAAGCTATCGCGCAGGAACTTGGGTTCGATCTATAAAATACAATTATTAAGTGGACGAAACAATAATTGATGAAAAGGGACAGGAACCGCATTATTGACGCACAGGGGGCGCTTTAATGAAGGACGGAAGTTGGTACTTTGGCTCTAAAGGGTTCAGAATACGAGAAGTACGAAAACCAGACGAACGAGACGTTGAGCCTTCGATTGGAAGCTGTTTAAACCGATCGTCATTTCCAATACGCCGATTCGTAGGATGTAACACCATACTACTGGACCCTTTGATATCATTTGGGGCATAGAAATGGGGTTTCTTCACATACACGTAATTCTTGAGTAAAGTTTGAGCGCCACGAATGTCACTCACGTCATTCGTTACTCGACACGGATGGCATTCAGGAGGAGAGACACGCCCACGCTCAATAAAATGGCGCAGACGGCGATGCCCATCCGTCGACATCGACTCCATGACGTCCTAATTTTAGCAAGCCACTTCAACTTGTGAAATGGCTACATTATTGCAATACAGTATGTGTCCCCTTATAAGTGTCATACCATTCACACATTTCACTCCCCCGACTGAATGACTATTGTTGTCAATACTGTAGCATGTCGGATACAGGGCTTGATGCGCCGAAGAGCGACAAGAAACGCAGCTATACGGTAGAAGAGAAACTTAAGGTAGTGGCAGTGGCTAAAGTCCAGTCGCTGCGAGCTACTGCTCGTCAATTTAACATTGATCGGAACTGTGTGCGTGCGTGGCGCGACCAAGAAGCGGAACTTTTGGCGGTACATCCAATGGCGAAACGTCTTCCCGGCGCTGGACGACGATCGTCACCGACGACGTTAACAGGTGGAAAACGTGGCGTACAGACTGCAAAATCCCCTGAAAATGGACAAGAGATCAAGAACAAGAAAGGCAAGACGAACGAGCCGACAACGGAAGGCTTAGATTACGTGCTTGTCGGTTTCCAAGGGAAAGAAGGCGCGTTTTCAGAAGTAGCTGCCAAGACGGCATTTGAAGAGCTTCAAGCTGCCAAGGCATTGAAACGTGATGAGTTTATGACTGTAGGATTTCCCCATGTCAAGGACGTGATGGAGGCCGTAGAGAGAGGAACAATGACGTTTGGAGTGGTACCGCTGGAGAATTCCATTTCAGGCACTTTTCATGGCATTCTGGACCGACTGGTGGCGTCACATCTAAAGATTGTGGGTGAAGTAGCTTGTATGCAAGAGCTCTGTCTGTGTGCCTTGCCAGGGGTGACTCTAAGTGAGATCGAGGAGCTTTCATCCCATCCAGCAGTTTTGGATCACTGTGAAAACTTTATCTGCGCTCTGGAGCAAAAGAATGGCAAGATTATGAAACGCAGTGCGGCATGGGATAGTGCGGGTGCGTGTCAAGACGTAAAGCAGGACGAGAAGCGACAGGTTGGAGCTATTGCTAGTGAACAGGCTGCAACTGCTCATGGATTGGTTGTATTGGAACGGGGTATCGAAGATGAACTGAATAATGAGACGCGCTACATCATTCTCGGACGATTAGATGCGCCCCCACTGCCTCTTGGCGCAGCTTCAAGCTCGACAAGTCTCAATACGCGAGCCTTCATGACGACCAAGTCAAGTATCGTCGTGGCGCTCCCTAATGAACCTCAAGCCTTGTTCAAAATCATCTCAGCATTTGCACTGCGCAAGATTATGATTGTTAAGATTGAAAGTCGACCCGCTGCTACTGCTGGAAGTCTCTTTACCGCTCAGACGACGCACTGGGACTACATTTTCTATATTGATTACATCACGAGTCAAGATTCGACACAGGATTCAAGACTACGGGGAAATTTAGAAGAGTTTGCTCTCTGGGTCAAAGATTTGGGCACCTATTCGAGCAGTGGCGGCAAAACGAACGTTGAACCTCCACGCTGGAAAAGCGTACTTAATGCCATTGCATGCTAAGTGCGCTTGAGCCAATGATTGCAATAACACTTTAACGCAATACAATTCGGATTCACAACATGCTTGCAATAATTTACAGATCCACATCCATCACGCGTCGAAACGAGTCGATCGACGACGACATCAATAGTTTCCATAGATCATCTTCCACGGGTTCTCTTTGCACTACTAACCCGGACGAAGGTTCAGTTGGGTTCTGCTGTTTCGGCCAATTATTGCCTATGAGGTGTTTCGGGAGGATGGCTTCAGCTGGTGCTCCCACTTTCTTTCGCTCCTCTTCAAGCTTCTGTCGTTCTTCAAGAATTAGTCGGAGTCGCTCTTTCGGGGACTCGACTTTGTCAATTGCGCTACGGACGCGGTCGACGGAAGAAGAGACGAGTATATTCCAAATACTGTCGTCATCTCCGTCCATCGTCTTGTCACTAAACAAGGGGTTCTCACCACTTGCAAAAGATACATCCACTGTACTTCCTGTTGAAGAAGAAGCAAGTAGGGATGCTAAAACTGTCGACGTAGACGTCGTCATAACGGTAGGCAGTGCCAAAACACTTGACGTCTTGGAATTCGAAGATGATACTAGCGTTTCAGCAGCAGCTGGAGTAGTAGCTTCAGTGCTCTTACTCTCGACACCCGTGCACGACGATGAGGCTAGAAATAATAGAGCCGACTTGACCAAATCATCCGAAAACATGTTCCCACTTGTCTCGGTTTCAGCTGCCATCGTCCGCGACGTCTCACGGTTCCGAATGTTCAATCCAGTTGTAGCCGTTTCGTCACGTTTATTCAAATAACTTATTGGGTCAGGCAACTCGGAACTTGCAGGCAGTAATCCAATACCCGCTGCGAACTTAGCGAGCGATGGCTCAGGATCGTCTGAAAAAAGTGGATTTTTGCTCTTTTTAGGAGGCGTCTGGATCACGAAGTTTGAATTTCTCGTTGTTAACGGCTTCGCAGTCTCTTCGTCTTGTCGGGCTCGTTTCCGTCCTTCAATTGGTGGCACAGTAAGCGTCACCTTGAGCGAAATTTTGCTTTGTTGTGGTTTCCTTGTTTCAACAGGTGTTGAAACGTCGTTACTGACTGTTGTTACCTCGTTTCGTACTGACATATCGGGATTGGTTTTGGTTTTACGCGTGCTTTTAACGTTTCGTTTAGGTTTTCGCTCGATTTTACTTAACCTTCCTGGCTGCCCCTTAAGAAAATCAGGGTGCCGATATACTTCCCTTGTTTCGCAGTCCATGCGGGTAAAGCCGTGGTCCACGAGCTGCTGACGAAAAGCGCTAAGTCTTCCTCGGTAGTAGCGCGGCAAGATGTGCGTATCGAGAGCATCACTATCGAAGATAGAGAAAGAAGAGCCGCCGTCGTCCCACCTGATAATAGTCGTGCTTTCGTGGTCAAGAATGCGATAAAGTTTACGCACGAAGCCTGTGGGGATGCCTATCGCCATATTGAGGTTGGGAATTTGATGATCAGTGCGGATTGGAGGAGATGAAATATTGGAACAATTTGATTGGATATTAAAGGAGTAATGATGTCGCGCATGTTTGCATTAAAATACATGGAATGTTCTAGGGGCAAAGTGAATTGGATCAAATTTCAAGTTTGAACTTTCTGAACTCAGTACTCACATATATAGTGCTTTTCATTACTTCGCGTGCATATTACATGGCTAGGTCTCTGCTTACGTGTGTCCCTGACTGCAGAAGTCGAATTTCATGCATGGGCAGGCCTCTTAAAAGGTAGAACTACCTAACTACCTAATTTAATGGAAAATAGGTATTCTGGCAAAACCATATTAGATGGGGATCTGGGGGATCTGGCAAAAAGTAAATTAGGTAACTCTAGCAGCATACAAATTTCAAGATAAAACTAGCAAAAAGCAACTCTTGCAGCATACAAATTTCAAGTACCATGTTGAGGACGGCATGAGTTTTTCATCTTTTGATCGGCACTCAGTAGAGATGCCCACGCAGATATGCATGCTGAAGCTCGTGTTGATGCTTGTGTTATCAGTTATGTTCTCATTACCGGATTCTGATGGAAACGACGTGTTCAATGCAGCAGCATGGGTGCGTGTTGTAAACTACCTAGATTAGGGTCAGTCGTAACTTCAGTAGGATCAGGTGTACCACTTAGTGTACCCATAATTAGCAATAGTTTAGGTCCTCATTAGACCACTTAATCAGAGATAGACCAACAACTCAAATATCGGTATTTTTAATAGGGTAAAAGGTTTTTGACTGACTATGTGATAAAAGGAAAAGATTCTGATCAAAGACAGAGCAACCAACCAGAGAGCTTCATTATTTGAATGCTGACTAATTAATCAACCTATAAAATAATGACGGTATCTACCAAATACATGTAGTGGACGTTTGCATAACTACAGACTACATAAAGGGAGCTGATAATGAGCCTTCAGTTTCCGCTAATGGTGTAATGGGGTACCATTACATAAGTGATATTTGAATAGAAATATCACAGTTCAATTTCAGTAGCAATACTTGAAATTGTGAATATTGGATTATAAGTTGTCATAATCCACCTTTGAGAACAGATTCTGATATAATTGAATCTGACAAGTCATCTAATGATAAAAATATCATTAGATCAGTTTTATACTACATGTTACTATGATTAGTCTAGGTCTAATTATACTAGTTAGCTCTTAACCACTCATAAATATATTCACTCTTAAACTTACCTTCTAGCACTCACGTCTTAAGTGTATATATATTAATATATATATACTTAATCGATAATTAGTTAATACATTAATTACTTATCTACCTAGGTTTATTTAAAGTAAACTAAGGAGGACCAAATTACATTTGGTCCAACACAATTTGCACGCTTCCTCATTGCAACTTACAGTGTAAGCCGCGTGACAGCAGCCCTGTTACACCTGGTAGCACTTTGTGGTCCGTCCTAACGACCACTTTTGACACGTTCCGCTAGTTAACTAGCAGTTCGAAGGTTTAAGAGCCACTAGCTGTCATGACAACAGCCAGTGAACGTGAGCGTGAGCGCCAGCTCGCGCAAGACTTAGTTATGGAAAACTTTCCTAACTGGTCACCGAGTGCTATAATGACAGTGACGGAAATGATTCGGACCATAGGGCCCGACATCACTCTCCTCCGTGGCAAAACCTCGGAGGATGCTCTAGAAACGGTTTCCGACTTGAATGAGTATACGAGTTCCAGAGACTCCCGGTCAGGGGACTTCCGGTTGGTCTTGCATGACCTACCTCGAACAAACCAATAACAACTAAAGGGAACACAGTTACCCCTCTGCTGCAAACTTAATTTTATTTGTGTCTTAAAAAGAGAAATGTATACTGATTTTATCCCCAGTCAAGTATGAACATTTGGTGTATCCTACATGACCCACCTGTATCTTCTATATCTTCCTCGTGGTCATCCGTGTATCCTAAACCAAATATGGTGACCCACATGTATCTTCAACATCTTTATCCCGGTCACCGGATCGGCTAATAATGACCCGACCAGACTGCTGCTGTGGTCTAGCCAACCAGGCATCACCAGAGCCTCTCGCACGACCCTTGACCGGCTGCCGGCTGCAGTCACTGTTATCACTTTCACAAGATGACAAATTCATTTGGCTCACGCTTGCTGGTTCAGGGAAGCACCACTGTTCTGACTCGGTGTCGTTGCCGCACAGAAGATTGTGGACCCGCGTTCACAAGCCGTTTCAAGAAAATGTATGTCGACCCCCAGGTGCGCAATGCAATATTGCGCTCCCAAACGGCGACGGCAACAACAGAGCCCGCATCTAGTGCGAGCGTTGAAG